>CATOZX010000001.1:0-160023 GCA_954871355.1 Cabera pusaria | reverse complement strand
GCGTTAGAGTATGTCCTTGAGGAAGTTAACTTTTATGAGCAGTATAATATGAGAAATAAAATAAATAGACAGCAAATTTTAGGAACACCGCAACCATTTAAATTCGGCATTTCTAATGTACAGCCAAGTACGCCCAACATGCCTAACATGGCCAACATGTCTAGCATGGCTAACATGCCTCGCATGCCTATGCAGCCTAGTGGCTTTAAACCAATGTTACCAATGCAAATGCCGCCGCGGTTTAATTTCGGCATCCCTAATAATCAGATGAAATTACCCCAAATTAACCCTCAACCACAATTTGGTTACAAATATAATGCTCCTCAACAACAATTTGGATATAAACCACAATTAGCCCAGCAGTCATCAGGCATGCAACAGAGATTTATGCCACCGGGTCAGTTCAATGCGAGACCCCAGCAACAATTTGGGTATCGCCCACAATTTGGCCAAGGTCAGTTCGGGTACCGACCTCCTCAGCAAAATAACAAAGTCATTGACAGTGACGTGTCTATGCGTACTGCACCACCGTTGAAACCACAGGGACAGCCACAACCTCAAGGGTTTCGACTCAATGAATTAGAATTAGGGGAAACAGGTTTTTATGAAAATGGTGAGAATGCGTACGGGTATGATGGTCAGGAATGCTGGCAACAGGATGAAAGAATGTATTACGTAGATGATTCACAGCAGGAGATGTACATGAATGAGCATGAAAGCGATAGCGTAAATGAGACGGATGAAAGTACACCTGAAAATGTCCAAAATTTTCACATCCAGGCCTCAATGAAAAGCGGGAAATAGTACATTTAAATTGCGATGTAAAACTTAAGCTTCCTTATGAGTAGGTGGTTATTGGGTGTTCTACTCCACCCACAGGGTGGTGGGTGGAGTAGAACACCCAATAACCACAAATTGATTATCTCTCGCCATTTGTGTTTTAGAACTCTCAACGACCCTGGTAAGAACAGGCAAAAAACAGATACAGAAATAGAAATAAAATAACAGAAACGAGCAAACGCAGTTGAGTATATAATTTTGATCAACATGTTTTAGAACTCTCGAAGCCTCCGGTGTAATAATTTTAATAAACATGTTTTAGAATTCTCAAAGCCTCCGGTAAGATCAGGCAAAAAACAGAAACAGATACAGAAATAAAAACAGAAACAGAAACGAGCGAACGCAATTACTAGTTTGCTTATTTGGTAACCAAAAAAAACTCAACCGTTCCGCTCATAAGGTATATCGTTCGATCAACTGATGTGTTGTGGAACCCTCAATATATTTAAATTGGTCTGTTATAGATAGAAAAGAACGGAGAAAAAACTGAATTGGTGTTAAAATAACAGAAACGAGCGAACGCAGTTGGGTATATAATTTGATCAACATGTTTTAGAACTCTCAAAGCCTCCGGTGTAATAATTTTGATCAACGTGTTTTAGAACTCTCAATGACCCTGGAGTAATAATTTTGATCAACGTGTTTTAGAACTTTCAAAGCCTCCGGTGAGAACAAGCAAAAAACAGAAACAGATACAGAAATAGAAACAGAAACAGAAACGAGCGAACGCAATTACTAATTTGCTTTTTTGGTAACCAAAATCCCAACTGTTCCGCTCATCAGGTATATCGTTTGATCAATTGGTGTGTTGTGCACCCTCAATATATTTAAATTGGTCTGTTATACATAGGAAAGAACGGAGAAAAAACTGAGTCAGTGTTAAAATAACAAAAAACGAGCGAACGCAGTTGGGTATATCGTTTTTAATACACTTGCTCATGAAGTGGCTTTTATTTCACTGCAATCAGGCACACAATGACGCCTGTTATCAAACTGTGACTTTTTAATTACTATTATTCGCAAGTGAGTTATAGATATTTTTTTTTAATTTTATTGGTTGTGTTGCTTTGTTCTTAAAAAAGTTTCGATACAAAAAAGATCGTGTGCAATAGCACAAATAAATTAATATACCTATTGCTTGCTCATTTTAAACAACTTCGTGTTTAAATAGATAATTTTAACTTGTACGTGTTTAATAAACAAAACTTTTATTTAATTATAACTTTTGTTTTGTCTGTAAAAACTATAATTCCCCATTCTGTACGTGGCCAAAACGCTAACCGCGTCAAACAAAAAAATAAATAAATAAATAAACCTCATTCTTTTAGTCTATGGCCGATCGCCATTGTTAGATGCGCGCGCATTGGAAAACTAATGAATTTTTTCCCACCATTGCGAAACATTTTTCACAACTCGTTTTCGCTGATGAAATTATAGTTATTTATTAATTGAAATGTCTAAAAGTACTAGTTATAAAGAAAATGATTTATGTTGTACAACGCCCAATATAAGATGTGAAGCCCTTTGAACGTTATGGAAAGTTTACTACCTGAAAACTCCAAGGTAAAATATCTATAATTGTCTACTATATAACATGATTTTTTTGTATTATTTTCTTCACAAGTGTGTTAAAAAACGTCGTATGATACACGTGTGTATTGATGAATACCGTCCTCGGCTCTCTTAAGACCTTCACCTAACGGCTCGGATCTCAATGGCGCCTCAGCGGTAATCACCAACATTACACACTTGTACCGTAATGTACTATTAATCAACTCGTTTGTTATATCATTTTATCTTAAAATTGATTATATCTCATGTGGTGCCTAAACACAATCGGCTGAGTGGTCCATGGTAAGTCTCACTCTGGAAGTCTGAGGTTAGATTATCTTCCACCAACTATGTTTCTAACACAAATGTATTTTTTTTTTTTTTTTTTTTTTTTCGTCGGAGGGGGAAATCCTCATTGGATGCCGTTGAGCACAGACTCTTCGGTTATGTCAGACTCCTACTGACTAAAACCCCCTCCCTTATGTCATCCTGAGAGTCCAAGGCAGGATTATCTCTCGCCGCATGCGATGTATAAACACAATCGGCTGAGTGAGCAATATAAGTATAAACTGAGAGTCCAAGGCGGGATTATCTCTCGCTGTATATGATTAACTCACTCTGGAAGCCTGAGGTAAGATTATCTCCCACCAACTGTGTTCATAAAACATACGGTTGGATGAATTGTGTAAGTGTCATTCTGAGAGCCCATGGTAAGATTATCTCTCGATGCTCAAACACATACGGTTGGATGAACCATGGTAAGTATCATCCTGAGAGTCCGAGGTAGGATTATCTCTCGTCGTATGTGATGAACTCACTCTAGGAGCCTGAGGTAAGATTATCTCCCACCAACTGTGTTCATAACACACAGGGTTTGATGAATTGTGGCAAGTGTGATTCTGAGAGTCCAAGGTAGGATTATCTCTCATTGCCTAAACACATACGGTTGGATGAACCATGGTAAGTTCATTCTGAGAGTCCAAGGTAGGATTACCTCTCGCCGAATGTGACGGTTTACCAATTGTTCCACGGTTTTATAGCACATATTTTTATGTGTCAGCAAATAATATTCCAATCTAAAAGGTATTAAGTACTGATATTTTAACAAAACAAACGAAGTCTCGAGTTACGGCTTCATCGACATTAAAAGCTAAGGGTTTGTACATACGTTTTAACTCTACGATTAAAGTTTTCAATATATACATGAACTATCCAATGCTATTTTAATTTAAAACATTTAGTTAAAACGCGCAGCTAAAACTCTAGGTGAATATATAGATAGTTGAAAATGAATAGGCTGTAACGACATCATTTATGGGTACAGGAACGTTAAATCTTTGATCTAGCTACTCCCAGAAGATGGTCTACTCATTAGTAAAATAAGTACTTACAAATCCAAAAAATACAACGTGAAAAAAAGCCTATACATTCACATTCAATATGAATAAACGAAAACTTTCAAACTAAAATTAAATCGTAGAGTTAAAACGTATGTACAACACCCTTAGCCTTCAATGTTGTCGAAGCTGTAACTCAAAACCTTTTATCAACCGTGTGAAGAAATAAACTGGCCAAGTGCAAGTTGGACTAACACTTTACCATGGTTCCGTACCATCGAGCAAAAATACTGAATGAAAAATCGAGTTTTTTGTATACGCTCCCTAACTTAAACTTACTAGTTACTTAACTGAAAATATGATCAGTGATTCTGAATTAGTGATCAGCATTTTTAATTAAACAAGTAAGTAGTAACACACTTAATTTGTTTATATTGTTTATGTGAAATAAGTCTAAATTATAGTAAGTAATTTGTATTAAACATGAAAATATAGTACAGACCTATTGTTTTATTTATTATAGTTACATAAGCAAATAAACACTTTTTTCCTACAAAACATTCTATAACTTTTAATGTTTTAAAAATTTGGCAGACCTACATTTTAACACTTGAGCTATTAAATCTTTACCATAGACTAGATATATACTTCAAGTACTGGACAATCAAAGGTATTTTTGTACCAAAACCACAGAATAAGTAAAAAAGGTGATTTTTGTCTGTGTCGCGGACTGGTTGTATTCGACAGTGGTGCTTCAAGACGTTTTTTCCTACAAACCATTGTATATTATAATAACTAAAACAAAATCACAATAAAATATATAATACTAAAAATATATTATTATAACTTTTAATGTTTAAAAAATGTAAAAGTATGTTTATATGTTATTTATCCTTTCACGTCAAAACAGCTCAACAGATTTATGTGAATTTTGTATAAAGTTGGTCAGAGGACTTCGAGAGTGACATAGGCTGCAGTTTATCCCAATAGCATGTTACAATAATATTTTCTTAAAATGTTATTTGTACTTTAATTTTTATTTATCGATATTTTATTGATAAATGTCATGGAACGCACAAGGTAACCGAACTATAAACCGGTTACATGAAGATTTGTACGCCAAGTCGATTGCAGTGTCTTGTCTTTTTCTATTGAACTAATAAGTAATATTTGATGAAAGAGTGCGTACTACATACAAAACGATCAATGTAATGGTCGTCCCCCAGGCTTGCTACTAGCTCCGAAGATTGCGTTGACTCAAATGACATGAGAGAACCCTATTATTTTATCCGTCTCAGTAGAATACCTATTTGTCAGCAAATAATATTCCAATCTAATAGGTATTAAGTACTGATATTTTAACAAAACAAACGAAGTCTCGAGTTACGGCTTCATCGACATTAAAAGCTAAGGGTTTGTACATACGTTTTAAATCTAAGATTAAACTGTCATGTAGAGATAAATCATGTTCTTATAGTTTATTCATTTTCAAATATCTATAAACTCAAGTTTTCAATATATACATGAACTATCGAATGCTATTTTAATTAAAAACATTTAGTTAAAACGCGCAGCTAAAACTCTAGGTGAATATATAGATAGTTGAAAATGAATAGGCTGTAAGGACATGATTTATGGGTACAGGAACGTTAAATCTTTGATCTAGCTACTCCCAGAAGATGGTCTACTCATTCGTAAAATAAGTACTTACAAATCCAAAAAATACAACGCAAAAAAAGCCTACATGTTCACATTCAATATGAATATACGAAAACTTTCAAACTAAAATTAAATCGTAGAGTTAAAACGTATGTACAACACCCTTAGCCTTTAATGTTGTCGAAGCTGTAACTCAAAACCTTTTATCAACCGTGTGAAGAAATAAACTGGCCAAATGCAAGTTGGACTAACACTTTACCATGGTTCCGTACCATCGAGCAAAAAAATACTGAAAAATCGAGTTTTTGTATACGCTTCCTAACTTAAACTTACTAGTTACTTAACTGAAAATATGATCAGTGATTCTGAATTAGTGATTAGCATTTTTAATTAATCAAGTAAGTAGTAGCACACTTAATTTGTTTACATTGTTTATGTGAAATACGTCTAAATTATAGTAAGTAATTTGTTTTAAACATGAAAATGTAGTACCTACTGTTTTATTTATTAAAGTTACATAAGCAAATAAACACTTTTTTCCTACAAAACGTTGTATAACTTTTAAACATTTACCAGACCTAAATTTTAACACTTGAGCTATTGAATCTTAACCATGGAGATAGTACACTTCAACTTCAATTCAATTTTTATATATCGGTATTTTATTGATAAATGAGATGGAACGCACAAGGTACCGAACTATAAACCGGTTATATGAAGATTTGTACGCCAAGTCGATCGCAGTGTAATCGCCTTTTTCTATTGAACTAATAAGTAATATTTGATGAAAGAGTGCGTACTACATAAAAACGATCAATTTAATGCTCGTCCCCCTGGCTTGCTACTAGCTCCGAGGATTGCGTTGATTCAAATGACATGAGAGAACCCTATTTTTATCAGTCTCAGTAGAATACCTATTTGTCAGCAAATAATATTCCAATCTAAAAAGTAGTAAGTACTCGTATTTTAACAGAATATTTCACCTTTGCAATAGGCTTGGGTATCTGACAGAGGAGTGGAACTATCGTATATCCTTCCATATAATAATAAATTTTGATCATAAAAGGATATTGATCCGCTTGGTATAACTGCTTCTGATATATCTGAAACTCACTCAAAAAGACACATTATATCCGTTAGTATATTCCATATCCAAAATTAAGCATAGTCGAGATTTAAAACCTATATTATTTAACATTATTAGGTCGTAACTTGCATTTTTTTTAATTTTTTTTTCTTACCTGTTGTTATTGATGATGTGATCCAAATAATTATATATCACGGTTGAAATTGAATAATAAAAAAATCTTCATTAAGATATACCGGATATATAAAGGTTTTGGTAAGAGGAAGGAACGATCTAAATCTATATATCCGCTTAGAGATACATAATTGAAGATATAGGTCAGTTTATTTCCCTACACTGTTGATAAAAGGTGACTGGGTATCGACTTACGGCTACGTCGACATTCTATAATTAAGGCTTGATTTATGCTGTAGAGACAAATATTACATTTTAACCGACTTCAATATATGGAGATACGTTCTCGATTTGATTTTATGATTTTTTGTTTGTTGCCTCATAACTCCAGGTATGTTTCCAGATATGTTCCAGAGACAAAGATTACTTTTTTAACCAACTTCAATAAACAGAGATACGTACTCCATATGTATGTACGATTAACTCATACCTAACTGTTGTTTATGAACCAAATACTTCCTGTGTGCATTATTAGGCCTGCTTACATCATTACCTAACCACATATAAGTGTTTGCAATTAACAAACGCTGTTTCATAAAATCTTCGACCACGAAACGAAACATCAGGTGAGATAGTGAATAATGAAGACTGTTTTCAAATGTTAGATTTGATGATTAATTGACTTTTTTACTTGTTGTATATTTGTATATTTTTTTTATTATTAGTGTGTGTAATATTTTATACATTCACTTTTAATTCTATCGTAGTCGGGTAACAGAAAAGGTTTTTCTCATGTTATTTGAGTGCGACCAGTAGGTAGCTTTATGCTATAGATTAAGTTCAAATTTGTTTATTTTAATAAAATACGAATACTTATTGCAATTAAAACTCCATGTGTGTAGAGGCCTTCGGCAAAGATTACTATTTAACCGACTTCAATAAACAAGATACGTCGTACTCGATTTGTATGTATGATGTTTTTGATTGTAAACTCATATTTAACTGCTGTTTATGAACCGATTAGGTTTTTTTTTTGGTAAATTTATTTTTTATTACTCCCTAAAATCCACTACAAATAAATAAATTTGAAAGCGCATAATAATAATACAATAATTTTAATCTGTCGGCACTATTACAAGTTAGGGTCTTATAAATTTATAAGACTGAACTGACTGAAGAAGAATTAAAAAAATATTCAATGATAACATACTTATTGTAATAGTTACGTCGTTTCTCAAAGAGGGCACAAATCTTTAGCTAATTAATTAATAATATAATTATAAATTAATAATAGCTAATTTTTCATGTAACTGGGATTTGCAATGGTTTAAAATCTGCTCACAGACAGTTAATCATGAATATATTTAAGAAATTTATTATATAATCGTATACATTAACATCGTTGTTTTGAATTATTTCATTTATTAACACTTCCTAAAATCTTACCAACAAATCTAGCATAAAACTAATAAAAGTACCATAATTTAAATAATCCAATACATCCTTTTATACTAGTCCCACCATCTAACGGGAACACTAATAAACTCACCAATAACTAAATACTATAAATATATCTAAATAATTGCTCTCCAATAGGTAACTCAATAAATAAATTCAATCTAAATAACTCGATCAATGGATCCAATAAACTCCTCGTATATAATAATCAATATCGAACGGCTTCCTTATTTAAATTTCACGCTATCTGTCGAAATCATTACAAAGTTTTGGTCTAATCAAAAATTGATAAAATCTTACGGTAAATACTCAATGATAACCTACTTATCGTAGTAGTTACGTAGTTTCTCCATAGAGGACGCTAATGAATTAAAAATATACAGTGGTCGTCTCGCGACATTGCATACATTATTAAATAACCCATAATTATGAACGTACTTTGTACCAACTAACCCTGCAAAAAAAGTTTCTATGAAATGTATAAGCAATACTTTCCGTTAAGTTAGGTTGGCTATAAAGTACGTTCATAAATCGGGTATCAACAATGTAGAGAAGTGCCTACTCTTATAACGTAGTAGGGCTATTCAGTATCAGATCAGTACTCTGTGCACTGTGCAGTGGTCAATGGCACGCCTTGACATCCATTTTGTTTTTTTGTTCAAAGTTTTGAGGGACACTGAAACTGTGAGTTATCATATTTAACTTGTTATGCACGAAGTGTCCAAATTATATCGATGTTATATTCTAGCTTAAGCTTAAAGCTAGATCTCTGTCTAACGCCGAGATACAGGTATAATTTCATTGAAATCAATCCACCTTTCCATGCGAATCCGTCTAACAAGATGGGCGCATAAATTGTACATTTCATCCAAAATCTTGTTGTGTAGTGTTATATTTCTTACCTAAAAACCTTCCTTTAGACCTAACGGTCATGTACGTGGCATATTTATTAACATATAATAATACCATATATATTATAAACTTAAAAGCAGTGAGATAGCGACTATAACTTCCACTTTTCTACTCTCAAATCTTTCCCTAATATTATTAGTAAGGGTCAGGAAAGGCTTCTCTTAAAATGCTCAAACTTGTCCCCCGCGAACATACCCTTTAAATAATCTAATGATTACCATACATTGTAACATGTTGTGGTGTTTACCAGGTGGAATGAGGGGGCAGAGTAGCCCTAAGGCTGCACCAGGCCGGGTGTAAGACCCAGGCATCTAAGGTCTTAAGAACATGCATGCTGCAAACTCCGCCTAAAACGCCTCACTCACAGGCTTTCTTCCCCTATTTATTCTCCTAAGTATTCTAGTATCAGGTAATACTTCTATCTCATATAATAAACCTTGCCCCATAAACGGCAACGGTGTGCTTCTTTCTACCATATCATCGTGAACAGCGAAGAAGATGTTCCTCGCTTACTACAATTTAAATTTCAATTCTACATCCTTGCTTAAATATGCTAAACTGAAACATCTCTAATTACTAATATTACCTAGATACATAATCATGTAATGTAGAAGAATGGTACGGTAGTCATTTTTTTATCATATGGTTCTGCGTTCGTTACCCCACTAGAATTCCATTAGAATAAAACATTAAGCAGCTTTACATGCAAACGCAAACCTATTCTAGACGTCAAATAAAGTAATTTATCATGGCTGAAGTAAGCCTACTATAGTGTGCAAGAATATTAATTGACAAATTTAAAATTTTAACTATTATAACTAATATAAATTATAACATTAACTATTACCTTTCAAATAATTTAATTTTAAAATTAATGTCAAGTTGTATATGGCTGAGTACAGAGGGCTTTGTTAATCATTATAAAACGAACATTTTTTATTGGTATATTCTTAATAAATAAATTAATTGATTGATTGTTTTTCATTATAAAACCCCACAACAGGCACTCACATTATTAAAGTTTATTTTGATATACTCTTTGGTTGATCAACATTAATAATCTAATTAGGTAGGGTAAACCTACATTTACGGAATATTAAACTAAATCAAAGTCCGAGACGCCTTAGAAATAAAATATAAACGTTAGATTGAAACCTATAGTTTGGTTCGTTAACTTCATAGCAGCGAAGTATCATATCCTTAAGTGTATGTTTGTATACTGGAAAAGACCATTCAATTAATTCGAAAGTAATACTGAACTTTGGTGCAGTTTATTAGTTCGTGAGTGTATATTCTGTCAGATGATATTAAAGGGCAACATGCATTTACCAAAAATACTACGCCGCCACGACTTGGTAGTGAGCGACGCGCCTTATATTTTCTCTATTTTAACTCTATTTTAGCTCAATTTAAACGAACATTCTGATCAGCTACATTTCATTATTTAGCATTACAATACATCCTGTATACTACTATTAAAGCACCTAATCATGCAACAGCATGATTATTTTGAAAAAAATTAACATCATCGGTTCTGGCAACGGATTTGGTAAATAGGTAGGGGGCCCGGTTGTCCGGATTGCCTTTAATGTTTTACGTAAAATTAAAAGTCAGTGCATAAAATATTGCAATCATATTTTATGTGTTTAGATAATAAGACGGTATCTAATTATTTGAACTGTACAATACACCACACGGAAAGTATTACTATTTACATTTTTACATAATTTAAGATCGTTCACAAAACAAAAAGCCGACTTCACATGCTGCGCAAGTCATTTTCAGTACTAAATTTGAGGTCTTTATCTCCATATCTCTGGAGATACTTATCAGATCTTGATAAAATTAAAATGGAACTACACTGTAAACATATTCTATTTATAAAAAATAAAAACATTCTCCAAATCCACACACAGTTAATTAGTGATGAAGTTCTGAGGTAACAAAAAAATACAATTATACAGACGAATTGAGTACATCCTCCTTTATGTGAAGTCGGTAAAAAGAAAAAAACAAATCAGTTCATAAATGATTGATATAACAAACAAAAAAGTAATTCGTACAAACGCTATCTGTTAAGTCTGTTTAAAAATAATTTGTCGTAAGGCCGCTACACACCTTGAGTTTTAACTGCTCGTTTTCACTAAATAGTTTTGACTATACATATGAATGATAGTTTAACTGAATGGTTATAATTATAATTTAAAATCGTTAATAAACTAAAAGAACTAACTTCAAATGTCACGCTAGTCATGTGCCAAGTTTGATGTGTTTGTCTCCCGATATCTCTTGAGATAGTCATCAGATCTCGATGAAATTTAAATGAAATTACTTGGAAAGTGTGTCCTTTCAAACAATATAAAAAATATTCTAAATCGGTACGGCCATCTTTGAGTAATCGAGAAGCATACATAAAAAAAGATTCCGACGAATTCAGAACCTACTCCTTGGTTAGGTGTCGGTTAAAATAGCATTCAATTAACTGTACAGTGCAAACTTAATGGTATAAACATTTACAGGTTATAGGGACATGATTTATCTGTACCTACAGAACAATTCAATCGCAGAGTTAAAAACGAACGTGTATGCGAACCCTTAAAAGAAATGCTTACGATGTACATGTAACTCAATCCATCCTTCGTACGTTTGTACCTACTATCGAGCGTGTGAACAAGACCATTCATTCTATACTAATTAACTATTTGGAATTAACAAGTAAGTACCTAGCTTTTATTGTATAATACTTTGCAACGTAAACTTTTTTGATTGATTCGAAAATAAAATTACAAACAAAGTTTCTGTCGTATTATATAATAAAGATTTTCTCAATAACTAGAAATCGAAAAAATAAAATAGGTCTTCATACGACAAAAAGCCCTACTAACCGACTTAAAAAAAGGAGGATGTTCTATGTTTCACTGTGAAATATTTATTATTTTTGTTCTCTGTCAATTGTGGTCCGATTTTTTAAATTATATATTTATGTCAAAGATTATACTTTTGTAGTGGTTCCCATTGTAAATTTATCAAGATCTAATGAGTATCTCCAGAGATATGGAGATAATAACTGCAAACTTGCTACTCAAATTAATTACAGTGGCATTTGAAGTCGGTTTTTTAAACGATCCTAATTATTTTGAACATGTTATGTAAATGTTAGGTAAAGAAAATAATAGTAAAAAATTACATAAAAATGATTATTTTTCGATTGCTATTTATATTAACTACACACTGATTTAATGTTTAGTTATTTCCAAGTTTAATTTGATTTATTCTGAGTAATATGGAGATAATAACCGCAAACTTGCTACTCAAATTTATTATAGTGACAGTTGAAGTCGGTTTTTTAAACGATCCTAATTATTTTGAACATGTTATGTAAATGTTAGGTAAAGAAAATAATATTAAAAAATTACATAAAAATGATTATTTTTCGATTGCTATTTATATTAACTACACACTGATTTAATGTTTAGTTATTTCCAAGTTTAATTTGATTTATTCTGAGTAAAGATTTTTAAAAATAAAATTGTGTATTCTTAGTTTTAAACTAATGTGTACCAATTTCTATTTTACAGGAGCGACAAGCAGCAGGAACAATGAGATCTTCATGAATTTAATAAATTAAAATCCTTTAGATGAAAATGGTGAGTGACTACGCTTGAATTTTAATTTACGTTAATTCTTTAAAGCACAGAAAATATAAAAGTTGGTGCTTTAGGGGTAGCAGATTTTAATTTTGTAATATTTTTTATATTGTTTCAGATTTCCAGTATGAACACCTACGCTCTGGAATTATACAAATGTATCTTGTTTGATCTAATAAATATTTCGTCATACAAAATTAGTTTGTAAGATTTAAGTAAGTAAATTGTCAGTTACTACTAGTGAAAAACACCAGACGATATACCTGATGAGCGGAACAGTTGGGTTTTTTGGTTACCAAAAAAGCAAATTAGTAATTGCGTTCGCTCGTTTCTGTTTCTGTTTCTATTTCTGTATCTGTTTCTGTTTTTTGCTTGTTCTTACCGGAGGCTTTGAGAGTTCTAAAACACGTTGATCAAAATTATTACACCGGAGGCTTTGAGAGTTCTAAAACATGTTGATCAAATTATATACCCAACTGCGTTCGCTCGTTTCTGTTATTTTAACACCAATTCAGTTTTTTCTCCGTTCTTTTCTATCTATAACAGACCAATTTAAATATATTGAGGGTTCCACAACACATCAGTTGATCAAACGATATACCTTATGAGCGGAACGGTTGAGTTTTTTTGGTTACCAAATAAGCAAACTAGTAATTGCGTTCGCTCGTTTCTGTTTCTGTTTTTATTTCTGTATCTGTTTCTGTTTTTTGCCTGATCTTACCGGAGGCTTTGAGAATTCTAAAACATGTTTATTAAAATTATTACACCGGAGGCTTCGAGAGTTCTAAAACATGTTGATCAAAATTATATACTCAACTGCGTTTGCTCGTTTCTGTTATTTTATTTCTATTTCTGTATCTGTTTTTTGCCTGTTCTTACCAGGGTCGTTGAGAGTTCTAAAACACAAATGGCGAGAGATAATCAATTTGTGGTTATTGGGTGTTCTACTCCACCCACCACCCTGTGGGTGGAGTAGAACACCCAATAACCACCTACTCTTATGTATACATACCGGAAATAGACTCAAAACTTATGATTGACACAGGTAGCACCAGGTCATTCATAAGCTCTCACAAAGCTCGCGAATATTTCGAGCCTTATACAATTTGTGAACCGTTCACAGTTATTAGCACACATGCATCAAGCACACATGACAAAGTGGTCCAAATTCCACTAATGCCATCTTTTAATAGCTATGAGTGTCACAAATTTTATGTTTATGATGTGGACGAAAAATACGATGGATTAATCGGTAATGACCTTTTAATGCAATTGGAAGCCGTTATAGACCTGAAAAATTCAAAATTAATTACAAAGGCTACAACTCTTCCAATAGTAAATGATGGTAATTTCGAGATAGAATTAGACTCAAGAATGGAACAACGTGTTAAGCTACCAACGGATCAATTTTCCGGAGCAGCTATTATCACCTTTACGAAATTCTGTGAGGGTGTTAGGATGCCATCAGCCATCGTTAACTGTGAGAATGGATATGCGACTACCATTATACAAAATACATTAGAACAACCAATGACTTTGACTATTACAGCACCTTTCAAGGTTACAAAGTATTTAGACAATGCTAAAAGCATAAACTGTACTGATGTAGAGATGAGAGATTTAGAAGTGGACATAATACTTGACGAAAATCTGACTAGACTGAGACTTGATCACATGAATGAGGAGGAGAAAGAAAGTATAAGTAAATTGTGCAAAGAATACAAGGACATATTTTATAGTGACCAATTACCTTTGACATTCACTAACAATGTGAAACACAGTATCAGGACTAAAAACGAGGACCCAATATATGTAAGACCATACAGACAGCCCCCAGTACAAGCCGAAGAAATAAAAAACCAGGTAGAGAAACTTTTAAAAAACAAAGTGATTAGGGAATCCTACTCACCCTGGAATGCACCAGTTCATCTTGTACCTAAGAAGATGGACGCATCAGGTGAGGTCAAATATCGCATGGTCATAGATTACAGACGATTGAACGACATAACTGTAGACGACAAATACCCATTACCAAACATAACAGACTTATTTGACAAATTAGGCAAAAGTAAATACTTTACGACGCTAGATCTCGCTAATGGTTACCACCAAATTGAAATTGAAGAGAGGGACCGACATAAGACAGCATTTAGCGCGAACGGACACTATGAGTTTCTGAGAATGCCATTTGGGCTAAAAACCGCCCCAGCGACATTTCAGAGAACAATGGACAATGTTCTTAGGGGATTACAAGGACACCACTGTCTTGTTTATATGGATGACATAATAATTTACAGCCCCAGCTTACAAGACCACATTCATGACTTACGAGCTGTATTTGACCGACTTAGGGAGACGAACCTTAAAGTACAACTCGATAAGTCCGAGTTTGTGCGAAAAGAGGTACTATACTTGGGACATACGATTACCGATAAAGGACTTAAACCTAATGACGCAAAAATCAAAGCTGTTCTAGACTATCCCCTACCTAAAACAACAACCGAGATAAAAAGCTTTTTAGGACTAATAGGCTACTACCGACGATTTATTAAAGACTTTGCAAAAATTACGCAACCATTGACAGTTTGCTTGAAAAAACGTAATAAAATTGTGATCGACCAAAACTACATAGACGCATTTGAACGCTGCAAGGAACTTCTGACAAATTCACCCCTTCTACAATATCCTGACCAGACTAAACCATATATTTTGACAACTGACGCTTCAAATGTAGCCTTGGGTGCGGTATTATCCCAAGGTACTATAGGCAACGACAAACCAGTCGCTTACGCAAGTAGAACGCTGAGTGACACTGAAATGCGCTACAGTACTATAGAGCGCGAATTACTGGCTATTATATGGGCAGTAAAACATTTTAGACCCTACCTGTATGGAAATACATTCACCATTTTTACAGACCACCGACCATTAGCATGGTTGTATTCTCTCAAAGAGCCTAACAGCAAGTTAACTCGCTGGAGGCTCCGTTTACAGGAATATGACTTCAAAATAGTTTACAAAAATGGGAAGCAAAATACAAATGCAGACGCATTGTCACGCATAAAATTAAACGCCTTAAGTGACACTGACGACATTTCTATGCAGGTAAACTTAGATGAAAACGAGAGAAAGAAATTACAGGACCACTTAAAGGAAATAGACGATAGGATAGAGATTCTAGCAAAACGAAAAGACAGCGAGGAAACTATAACCATATCCGATAGCTCAGAAACTATTACTATCAGTGACGAATCTGAAGTAGACAAACAATATCCCGTTCCATCAATAGGCAGTAGCACTGAAACAGCCCACTCAGCCATAGAACTAGAAAATAAAGGAATCCCGATTCTACACGAGGCGATTGACACTAAACCTAATCAAATTATGGTATTTACGTGGTTCAAAAATAACATGCAGGTTAAAGACATCTCAACAGATAAACAAAAAATACTTGAGGTACATTTGCCCCTAAACAAAGAAGAACTAATTAAAGAATTTTTAAAAAAATATATTAAACCTAAAATTAAATACTTCATATACTTTGAAAACGAAAATCATAGGAAGGAATTTAACCGAGTAATCATTTCACTGTTCAAGGAAGGTATGGTAGAGTTTTATGAATGTACGCTTAGGGTCGTAAATGTAGAGAATGAAGAGGAACAAAAGGCTGTAACAATCAAACATCATGAAGGAAAAACGTGTCATCGGGGAATTAAAGAAACTGTAATGAGAATTAAAAGAAACTATTATTGGCCTAATATGCAAGAGTCAGTATCAGCAATAATAAATGGATGTGAAGCATGTAGGAAATTAAAATATGACAGAAAACCATTAAAGCCAACAGTACAATTAACTCAAACTCAGGATGCTCCCTTCCAGGAAATCTTTATCGATACTTTTAGTATAGAAAGCCGACAATACTTAACCATCGTAGACGCTTTTAGCAAATTGGCACAAGCTATTGAGATAAACAATAAGTCAACTGCGGAAGTGATTCGCGCGTTAATTAAATACTTCTCAATTTATGGTATACCAAAAAAGATCAGTAGCGACCCAGGATCAGAGTTCAATAACGAACTTATGAGGGAAATGGCTTTAATGTACAAAATTGATTTGCACATATGCACTACAAATAATCCCAACTCTACAGGCATTGTAGAGCGTTTTCATTCAACCCTTATTGAAATATATCGTCTAGCTAAATATGACCAAAAATGTACAGACGCGGCCTCAATCATGACTTACAGCATAATGGCGTACAATAATACGATACATACAACAACTGGTCTGACTCCGTTTGAAATCGTTTTTGGGCACACAGATTCCAGTAAAGCATTTGATGGTGAATTTGAAAAAAGTTACACACAACAACTACTTAAAGATCATGCTAAACGCACAAAATATCTTTATAATTACATATCTGATAAGATGCTTGAAGCAAAAGAGAAAATCAGAGAAAAGCAAATAGGTGAGAATGTAGAATTTAGGGAAGGTGACGTAGTATTTACTAAAGATATTAACAAGAGAAGTAGTAAGGACAAAGCTAGGTATAAAAAGGCAACTGTAACAGGAAAGGTAGAGAGAAACGTTTTACCGGTAGAAATAGGAAAACGACAGACAAAAGTAGCAATAAAGAATGTTAAACGTCCTCCACAGGTGGTGCGTGGTCGTAATGGCCCTTCTTCCCCAGAGCCAGGGCCTTCATCTTCAAAAACTTAAACAGAACCCAGGAATGCTACCAGTTAAAGAAGGGCAAGCTTATAGGCAAGAAGATAAATGGATTATTGTTAAAAGATTTGATTTAAATGAGTTAGGAAATGAATTAACTTTAAATACGAATAAATATATGGAATTCATTAAATTAGTCAATTCAAATAAAACATTTATAAACGAGTTTGTTAATATTAAAAATCAAGCAGAGCATTTGAATAATGCAACAATTTCTAAATTCTGGCAATTGGTTCCTTCACGTAGGATGAAACGAGGTCTTATTAACCCTCTTGGTTCACTCATTAAAATAATTTCCGGAAATCTGGATAACGATGATGCTATTCGTTACGACAAAGACATATCTATGCTTAGTAATAAGGATATAGTTCTGCAAAGGAAAATGACTCTTGTAACAAAAGTACTAGATAATTTTGTAAACAGTACAGGAACTTTAAATGACAATATTTTAATAATAGATAAGAGATTAAAGGCAATTGAGAATATTATAAATGAAACGTCAACTAAGGAAAATACTTATTTATATCTGACTCATGTTTTAAACATGTTTAACACTTTTATGAATACATTTAGAACAATATATGATATATTAAATGAAATCGAAACTGCATTAGCATTCACCAAGGTCTCTGTACTACACCAGACAATTGTTAACTCTACGGAATTGTTGTATTTACTTAAATCAATAGAACAGACTCACAATTTATTATATGATGTAAATGAAAGTAATCTACTAAAATTTGAGCGTATAATTAAGGTAAAAGCATATGTGAAGGAAAGCCAGATAACGTTTATTCTAGAAGTACCGCTAACTGATAAAATAATTTTTGATTATTATAAATTATACTCATTACCCTTTTATAATGGATCAATCAACAAAACTATTGTTGTTTTTCCCGATTTCCCTTACCTTTTGGCAAAAAGCTCAAAATACTTACCTGTAACAAAGCCATGCGAGAGAATAGACAATGAAAAATTCCTTTGTGCAGAAGACAATGTCGTACAGTTTCAAACACTAACGTGTGCTGAGCAGCTTCTAGAGTACCAGAACCCTACCAAATGTGTACAGTATATCGTCGAAGTAGAAGATGTTAAAGTCCAACGGATAGGTTTGGATAGTTGGATAATTTTTACACGAAAACCAACAGAAATGGCAGAGAAATGTGAAAATGAGAACACCAAAGAGACTCTCCAAGGAACCTACATTATTACCACAAAAGAAAAATGCGTTATATTCATAAAGAATTTAAAGCTGGTACATCAACGAACATTTGCCGAAAATCTGCAGTATAAAATAATGCCAATTATTGCATTACCAGACTTGAAACCCAGAAACCCCAAATCATTAACATCCGTGAATATCAAGAATATGAACCTGGAGGAGATGCGACACTTATCGTATATTTTGAAATTGAAGAAAAGTGATGTGTTTAGTGAAGGGCATTATAGTGAAAGTGGAAAAGTGAAAATTGACACTAAAAGCGTTAGTTTAGCAACTGTTTTATTGTATGTGTTTCTAATTTTTATTTCTATTTTTCTTGTAATGTATTATTTTATATATAAATTTAAGCGAAATCATCGAAACCCGATCCAAATTTCCACGGTTTCAGATAATTTCGCACTTGATGAGGGAGGAGTTATGCACGCACCTGGCAGAATCATAACAACTGTTTCTTAAGAAACTGCTAACGTGTCATAACACTCCTCGGATCACATTGCGTGGGATGATGCCCGGTAGAGATAAGGTTGTTATGATGTTAATAGCAATAAGTTTGATTCATTCGTTTAGAGCATCCTCTTTTGTTCAGACGTATCTTATAAATGTTTAATTAAATCATTTTAAATTTAAAAAGTGTTTTTAAAAAGTGCTTTTGCGCTCCCCGCAACTTGACTAGATACAAAATAACAACAACGCCAACCCAAGCAATGTAAAGGTAGGCGAAATGAAAACAAATAATCAACACGACAATTGTGGGGATCACCCGAATAATGTTGAGAATGAGGAGGACGAAGAATCACTTTGTTAGACTGGGTTTTTTATTTAGTTACGCACAATATTTTGTAAGATTATAGGTTTTTTTTTGTTAATTATTAGGTGTGGAGGAGAGATACAAAAGGATCGTTTGTTTCACTTGTGAATTTTTTTTATTGATGTTTTGATTAATATTGAATAGAAGATTACTTTTGGACCACTATCTCCAAAATTGTATCTATGATTTGAGTTCTAAACTGTTAGAACTTAAACCACATAAGAAATTTTGGAGATTTAAGTTTTACATCTTTACCAACATTTATGACTTGTCTTAAGTTTTTTTAGGAAAGTTGATCGAGTGGATGAGCCGAAGTTAGGTTGGAAAGCCCAAATTAAAAAGCTACTTTTATACAGGATGAAAATTATAGATTACCATAAACTAAAATAGTATGCTCGGTCAGTGAAACGGCTTTCCAAATGAAAAACTATGTTCCTTGGTAAAAGTGGTTCAGTTAACGGAATTAGGTATAAGATATCATACCTAATTCCGTTAACTGAACCACTTTTACCAAGGAACATAGGTTAGGTTAGGTTTTGGAAAGCCGTTTCACTGACCGAGCATACTATTTTAGTTTACGGTAATCTATAATTTTTTTCTTTTCTTATCTTTATATTTTTTCTTTCTTTCTATTCACGGGTAAAAAAAAACTTCCCATTGTACTATTGGATCGCTTGGTAGTTCTACGGGATTTTTTTTACCCTTCCTACTGATAGTAATACTGGTAGTACCACGGGCAATAGACGATAATAATCCACACGCTACTTAAAGATATGACTAAATTATTGGGTATTGATTTGACTAAGTATAGTAATAAGTCGTTTTAATGTTTATAAAGTACAAAATAAATGAGAGATAAAAATATTTTTTCTTAGATTGGATCATGTTGAATGCAAGTGTAATGATTGGAGATATTGATTTAATTCATATATTTTAATAAAACAAACTCATACATAACTAGAGTTTTATTTATACAATTAACCTTATAAAGTGACTTAACTACCTACAATATGGTCGACCAAAAAGTAAATAATAAAATAAAATGTGTTTATATTACTTGTATGAATCTAACTATTGATTCAGTGTGTGTAAGAGAGGAATAAAATATAAATAGTCTTTATATGAATTAACCACTAATTTGCAACAATTTTTTTCATAATGTATATTTACAACTGTACGGTGACAGTCGGGTAAACTGGCTTTAAATATATTAAGATAAGATGATTTTATAGGAGTTTGGAAAACATCAGACAAATGTTCAAATTTGTAACCTTTTATACTTTTTTCTTTTATCTCTATCACTTCAATAATATCTCTTTCTGTGCTCATAAAATATTTATCTTGAGTTTTATGTGAAATTTTGAATGTATCGAAGTTTACAATATTGTGATGTCTACTTTTTGTTATTATCGGATAATTAGTTTTAGTTTTTTTTACCACGATATTTTTTGAACAATTATTTTTATTACTTTCTGCCAGCCTATTTGCAACTTGAATTAGTGGTTTATTCCCTTTCCTTAACATATTTTTTATAATGTGGAGCATATTCTCAAACGGATACGAATTAAATGTGTTAAGAGGGCCAAATTTACGGACTTCATCAGTAACATGTACTAAATTATGAATATTACTTGTAATGTAGAAGTGTAATAATAGTTGCTCAGAAAGATCTAGTAGTGAGCTGTATTTCTGAGATGAGCAAATCGTAATTGCACAAAAAAGTAATAAAAAATGTTCATAGGGTTCTTTTGACATCACTTCAGGTAGAATTATGATACTTAGGTAATAAAAAAAAGATCTGAATTCCACTGCTTTCCAATGAAGCAGCTCATCTAACCCTCGTGCGGATCTATGGATTTCAGAAGGAAGTTTACAAGCCCGTAAAAAATCTGTAACTTTTTGCGTATCTGAAGCCCTCCATTTGGTCAAAAGTTTTTCAAAATTACCATCGCGCCATCTCACTAGTAAACGTTTCATAACTCCCAGATCAATAAGATGCAGTGAATCAGAAATTGGGAAATCTTCAATCATATCGATAGGTAATCCTAGAAGGGGTGTGTCTGTTTTGTGATGTTGTCCATAGTTTCTTTGTCTAAATTCATTATCCGTTCTCTTGGGACATTTTGAGTCTGGAAATATCACTGTATGAGACTTGTGGGAGTAGTCGCCTACAGTAACACATTTTAAACAACCATGCTTCCCGTTGAAATTGCATACACCTGAAAATAAATGCTCACGTTACACATGCTCGAATAATTTTATCAACTGACATATTAAAAAAACGTGACACAATTGGCCTTCAGGATTATATTGAATTACTGTACACTTAGTTTACAAACGAATAATCATCTTTGTGGAACTAATAAGTACGTAGTGAGTGTGTGTTCGAGCGTGCGTTTGCATATATGGTCTAGTAGTAACGTTTAAACGATCTATATTTTAGCCTTACAAAATTACCTTTTATGAAAGCCCTCACTGGCGAATCACATATAAAGCATCTTATTTTTACAGTTACTATCTTTTCTTCACCTTCTTTAACCATGTGGATGCCATTTTCAAGTAGAGTTTTCATCTCTGAGACAAAGTCTTCTAAATACTGATTCAGATTTTTTGGTTTGCCAGAACCATAGTAAATTCCAACAATGAGTGGTCGTACATCAGTTCTTTCATGTATATTACAAAGAATAGGCCAAAATTCTTTTTTGGAACTTTTAAAAATTGGCAACCCATCAAAATTGAAATTAAGGTTTATCATATCTGGCAAGTCCAGCCAAACATTTAAAATATTGGTAAGTGGTTTCGTGAGGCCGTTATACCAGTATTCTCCGCCTTCAATTTCTTTAGTTACGATATTTCTAGGAGTTTGCAATAAAGTCCTAGTATCAACTGGTACAGTTCCAGGAAATCGTTGATTAATGACGTTTAGTAAGTCTTTTACAGCCTCTTGAGAAATATTTTTACTCACTGCCCATTCTCTGAGGTTATTGCGAAAATCAGAATTTTTATTAAATTCCGAATTTTCTTCCAAATCAGTAGAACTTGAATCACTATCAAATTGTACAGTCTGTGATTGAGATGCAAAGTTGTCACACATATAACTCTCGTTATCTGCACCTAAAGTTGGACCCGGTCTATTTGTTTGAATCACTAATCCTGATGGTGATGCACAATCATCGTGTACAGAACCCTCTTCAACTGTATTGATCGCACTTGACCCGGGCCTATTTGTATCAGTTGTCAAACCCTTTTCTATTACTGCACAGATACTATTTTTTATCTTTACATACTCTCGTGAACACTTTCTTCGTATTCCTCCCGTTCTCTTTCTTTTTTTCCATGAATCATTTACGCTTTTGTTATTATCTTTCTGAGGAGGCATATTGTTGATGAAGCATTTATCAGTTTTGTCACAAAATGGTGAAATATCTGGATATAAACATACGATATCTTCAACTAATCAGTTATTTGCTGCTTAAGATACCCACATTTGTAACTGATATTGTTTTAAGCTGAACATAAAGACAATTGTACGAGCACGTACACTGTCCTACTTAATTTGTGTGCTACAAGCACTTTAATCACGTCGATCGCCAGCAATCATTAGCAGCGAATCAGTTCGCGTTCGGTAATCGATCATACCTCGCGTCTCATTATCACTTCATCAATATCATAAGTTTTCTTTAATATATCAGTTAAAATTTATCTCAGAGTTTTACTGATTATTAGATTACTTAGAATATCACCAAGCCAGGGTGTGCGGACCGTACATCCTTTTTTTAAAATTTTAATACTGATATATCAAACCTCGCGAGTGACTTAGTAGATTGTGAACCTACTTTCGTGATTCTGTGACACAAGTGAGGGAAACCATTTACAAGTGGATTTATCATCGTGGGCATTGTGAGCAACAGCTCACGCTCACCATATCATATCAACGGGCAGCAACAGCTACCAACAACAAGGAGACGTAAGCCAGGCCGGCTTGCGACTACTACAGCAGCAGGGTAGCAACAGTTACCACCAAACTAGGGCGGTTCATCTCGCGCAGCCACTCACCAAGTATCATCAAATACCTATCAAGTAAGATCTTTCCATTTTGCTTACTTTATCATTGTTTGTAAAATGTCGAGCATGGAAGATTTACTGTCCGTTCAGGACCAAATATCAACGGGATTTGAACAATTGTATTTGAATTTCAAAAAAGACGGATCTGAGAGGAAAACTTCGGATTTCATTTCATTCTTCGCTAATCATCTCAAACTGTGTGGATTTGGTATTAAGTCTCATTCCTATTTTATCACTAATCAATTTGAGCAAATCGGGGAAAGATATACCCATATTAGAGCAGTCATTGAGAACTATACAATGCCGAAGGATGATATTTTCAAGCCTTCGACTCCTATTATCAAACCCGCGACCCTCATGTCGGTTCCGGGTACTCCAGGGCTTGACGTTCCGTCTCAAGCTCGGGGTAGCAACAGCAAGACCGATGAAATGCTTCGAAAGCAACATAGCAACTTCAAGGCTTTTGAACATACCATCTCTAACATCGATTTAGATTTAATATCAGAAAAATGGGAATTTGATAATTTACTACGTAACATTCAGTCTCGTTGGACTACAATCGATAGCCTTCATTGGGAGCTGGATAGTGAATCTGGTCACAAAAGCCAGGAGTATAAGTCGCATTTCTTCGAAACAGAGAAAAGGTTTAATGATATAGTAAAAGCTATCAATAAGAAGATGTGGTCGGTTGCACATAGAGAGAAATTGACGCCTAAAATGGAAATACCAACATTTTCTGGCAACTATCATCAATGGTCCAGTTTCAAAGATCTTTTTACTGAATCTGTACATGCGAATCCGACTTTGTCCAGCGCTCAAAAAATGCAATTTTTGAAAGCAAAAGTGAGAGGCGAAGCAGAGAGATTGATTCAGCATTAGACCATATCATCGGACAACTATGCTATCAGTTGGGAACTACTTAATCATAGGTATAACAACAAGCGCCTTATTTTAAGTTCGCATTTCGACTTAATGTTCAACATCCCAACAATTCAGCATGTATCCCTAAATCACATTAAGAAACTCCACGACGTTACTCGCGAAAGTCTCAACGCTATCAAGAACTTAGGAGTAGACGTAACATCGTGGGATCCTCTTATCTTTTACCTCATGAGCCAGAAGCTGGACTCGGAAACCCTTAACGAATACCTCATATCAGTAAATGAGCCCAAGGAGGTACCAAGGCTCGAAGATTTTTTATCATTTTTAGAGAAGACTTTCACGACACTAGAAACTTCTCGTAGAAAACCTGAGCAAAAATCAAATCGCAAAAATCATCAATTTTCCAACAGTAATTTTAACATGAATCAGACTTCGTACGGACGTAATACTGCGCAAGCAACCAACTACAAAAATGTTTATACAACAAAATATTATAAATGTGCAATTTGTAAAACAAATAATCACGGAATTTTTAATTGCAATAAGTTTAAAGAGATGACCCCGATTATAAAACGAAGACTAATTGAGAAACTGAAACTGTGCGAAAACTGTCTATATTGTCACTATGGAAATCAGTGTATTTCTGAAAAACGCTGCCGTGAGTGTAATCAAGCACACAATACTCTTTTGCATAAGGCCTTTACTCAGCATGACAACGAGGCCGCGACCTCGACTTCAAGCAACGCGAACGTCAGCACACCTAAATCAGGGCAGCAGCCCACAGTGCGGAGTTCGCACGTATCACTGCAAACTGAAATACCGGAAATACTCTTAGCAACAGCGCTGATCAGGGTTGAAACATCAACTGGGTCATACATAGACTTGCGCGCACTTTTAGATCAGGGTTCACAAACATCTCTTATTACTGAAAATGCAGCACAGTTGCTGGGATTACCACGCCAAAGATGTCAAGGAGTTATAACTGGCATAGGCACAAAGCAATCAAACTGCAAAGGATCTATCAACATAAAATGTAAATCAAATTATTCCACCTTTGAGTTTGCAACTGATGTTCTTATCATGAAAAATCTGATCAAGAATCTGCCAAGTTACTCTTTTATGAAGCCAAATTGGTCATACCTGGACCATATCACTTTAGCAGATCCAAAATTCAACGTCAGCCGTCCAGTCGATATTCTTTTCGGAGCCGATATCTATTCTTTGATTTTATTAGAAGGAATTTGTAGAGGTGATCATAGCTATTCTCCTATTGCGCAAAACACGCGTTTAGGATGGATTTTGAGTGGGTGCGCACGAACACTGCAATGTAACGTGGTAATCAATAATTTAGACGAGATCCAAAGGTTTTGGGAAGTCGAGGACATTGCGGAAGAATCAGATTTATCAACAGAAGATCAAGAGTGCATCCAACACAACTACTCGAAGAGAAGACGGCCGGTATGAAGTTCGGTTGCCACTTAAAGCTAAATATGAAAAGAATCTAGGTTTATCAAAAAATAGAGCCGTTGCACAGCTTAAATCATTAGAACGAAAGTTTGCAAAAAATCATCAAATGGAGGAAAACTATAAGTCGTTTATAAAAGAATACCAATATATGGGCCACATGATTCCCACTTCAAATAGCGCCAAACCCGATTTTTATCTCACTCACCACGGGATAGAACGGACTGAATCATCAACTACAAAGTTTAGAGTCGTTTTTAACGGGTCAGCTAAAACATCGTCAGGCTACAGCTTGAATGACGTGATGAAATGTGGACCAAATCTCCAGCAAGACCTGCAGTCTCTCATCATCAAATGGCGACAATATCAATTCGCTTACACTGCAGACATTGAAAAGATGTTCCGACATATTTTTGTTAATCCACTAGATCAAAAACTACAAAAAATCATCTGGCGAGATTCAGAAAATCAATTTATCAAAGAATGGCAGCTGACGACAGTGACATATGGAACTAAAGCTGCCCCTTTCTTAGCAATGATGACCCTTCGGCAATTAGCATCAGATGAGAGGTCAAATTATCAGAATGCAGCCGATGTTCTTGAAAATTCATTTTACATGGATGACCTAGTTCATGGATCTCATCAGATATCAACAGCAAAACAATTGCGTGAAGATCTTATCAGTCTATTAAAATCGGCTGGTTTCAACCCAAGAAAATGGAAATCAAATGTCCCGGAGTTATCAGAATCCAGCAAAAATAATTCTGAGCAAGAAAGCTTTGATTTCAAACTATTGGAAACATCTAAAACACAGGGGCTTAGCTGGAATCATCAGCAGGACATTTTTATGTTCCAATCAAAGATTGTACCTACTACTGAGCAGGAAACAAAACGATCACTTTTATCAGCAATATCAAAATTATTTGATCCGCTCGGTTGGTTGGCACCGATATCGACTAAATTTAAAATAATTTTCCAAATGGTATGGTTAGCCGCAATCAAATGGGATGACCCACTACCAGAGAACATTTTATCAGAATGGATCTCTGTCAAGAATGACATCGAAAACATAAATAAACTGCAAGTACCGAGGTGGCTATCAACAAAGGAACGTGACGTCATTGAGTTACACGGTTTTTGTGACGCATCGATAAAAGCCTACGCTTGCGTTATTTATTGTAAAATAAATCGAGGTAAACAGCCTATTGTAACATTATTGGTCGCTAAAACAAGGATCGTGCCATGTGGAAAAAACATAACTCTTCCTCGGTTGGAGTTAAGCGCTGCTCATCTTCTATCAAAGTTAGTGCGTAAAGTACAACAGTGCTTGAGTACTCACGAAATAAAAACGTACGGATGGTCCGATTCTATGATTGTCCTAGGATGGCTCAATGGGGATGCAGCACGGTGGAAGACCTTCGTCGCAAACAGAGTACGTGATATCACGAGTGTAATGTCATCAACATGTTGGCGTTATGTTAAATCAGAGGAAAACCCGGCGGACTGTGCCAGCCGTGGATTAACAGCCTCACAATTAGCTAAGCATAGCTTGTGGTGGCAGGGACCATCCTGGCTACCAAACTTCGATGGACAATGCGGACAGCCTGAATTTATCACCGATCAGGAAATGAAGAAAGTTTGTCATGTAAAAATTGTCACTGAACAAGATTTGGATAAGAGTATAATTTATCAACTGCTTTCGAATCATAGTTCTATTAACAAAGTTATTCGAATTGTATCATGGATGTTCAGATTTATCAAAAAGTGTGACAACAAACTGGCTTACCTATCAATATCAGAACTAAACAATTCAGAAAATATAATTATCAGACAAGCCCAGCATTTTGACTATTCAAAAGAAATAAAAAGTATCAATGGGAACAACCAGGTACACCCTAAGAGCAAATTATCACAGTTGAATCCATTTATCGATGAAAATGGAATCATTCGAGTAGGCGGACGGCTCAAAAATACAAGCTTACCTCACGACATGAAACATCCGATTATCATATCAGGGTCTAGTCGCTTAGCAGAGCTTTTAATCGATCAATCTCATAAAGCTTCATATCACGGTGGCGCTAGACTTACATTAGCATTTTTAAGAAAGAGATATTGGTTCGTAGGAGGGAGTAAAACTGTAAAGAAACAACTGCGAGGGTGCGTCAAATGCAGACGTCACGACCCTGTTAAACAGGAACAGATTATGGGTGACTTACCTGCTGCTCGAACCACGTGTAGCAGACCTTTCCAAAAAACAGGTGTCGACTTCACTGGATTTGTGGACGTCAAGTCAAGTAAAGGACGAGGTATAAAATCAAGTAAGGGCTATATAGCGGTATTTGTGTGTATGGTGACCAAGGCTGTGCACCTTGAACTGGTGTCTGACCTATCCTCAGCCTCATTTTTAGCAGCTTTACGTAGAATGGTTGCTCGAAGAGGAGCTCCTAATGATATTTATAGTGATAATGGTACAAACTTCGTAGGCGCAAATAAGATTCTCAACAGAGAATATCTAGATCTTCAAGCAACATTGGACTGCAATTTTTATAAATCAATCACGGATATGAAAATCCAGTGGCACTTCAACGCTCCAGGATGGCCTAGCGCAGGAGGTCTCTGGGAGGCAGCAGTGAAGAGCCTCAAATATCACCTAAAGAGAGTCGTCGGCGAACAGAAGTTGACTTTCGAGGAATACTCTACCTTGCTAGCTCAGTTAGAAGCTTGTTTAAACACAAGACCTTTGTGTCAGTTAACTGAGGACCCCGAAGACTTAGATTATCTGACTCCAGCTCACTTTCTAGCTAGTGGTCCCACTTTAACAATCTGTGAAACTGAAAGAGATCAGAGAACTAGATGGCAACTCACTCAAAAAATATTTGAAGATGTGTGGAAGAAGTGGCAATCAGAGTATCTATGCCAGCTGTCAGCGCGCAGCAAGTGGCGTCAATGTAAAGAAAATCTCAATATCAATGACGTCGTCATCATTAACGACGCCAATCTTCCTTCAGGAAAATGGGCCTTAGGAAGAATTGTAGCATTACATCCAGGCAAAGATGGCTACGTACGCGTGGTCAGCCTAAAAACCAAGAGTGGTGAGATAAAAAGACCAATTACTAAAGTCTCCAAGTTACCAGTAAACGACAGCAAGACAGTCGAGCAAGACAGTCAGTTTCAACAGAAACAAGAAAAAATATCCTCCTCGGTTATACATCGTTCGAAGAAAACCAGTCCAAGTCTGTATAGTATTGCCTACATGCTATTCATATTTCTATTTATGTTGGCAACGCCCGTACATAGCAAATATGAAATATCAAAACTAAATAACAGCCAAGGATTTTACTTCGATCGAATCACTTATATTCACCTGGAACGAGATCAATGGAAGCTAGTAATTTACTACGACATGACCCCTTATTGGCAAAGCACGAAACTACTTGAAAAATATATAAATCATTTAGACGGTGTATGTAACAATCAATATAATAAAAAGATATCACAATGTGATATAATACTTCTCCAATTACATCATGGGCTTAATGAACTCGAGCATTACAATAGTATTTTGCTCGGTAAGCAGTTCACACGGAGCGCGCGCACGCGACTACCGCGCGGCCTTATCAACGGTGTCGGGTTCGTAGCAAACAAACTATTCGGCGTACTCGATCAGGATTTCGCTGAACAGTACGAACTAGACATTGAGACCATCAGACTGAATGAAAAACATTTAGCGTCACTGTGGAAGAATCAGACTTCAGTAGTCGAGGGAGAATTTAATCTTATCAAAAGAGTGGAAACTTCTATAGATAAACAAAGTAAGCTTTTCAACCAGCATTTGAACAATATAGAAACATCACTGAAACAACAGATTGATAACCTACAACTAATATCAAATTCATGTGACTTCACTTTGTCATCAGTTATTGCACACGGCTTACTAGCGAACTTAATAAGCCTTCAAAAAACTATTATCGATTCGTTAACAAACGTCTACGCTGGTAAGTTCAACTTTCATCTCCTTACTCCAGAGCAATTACGAGACGAGATAAACATTATCACTGGATCCTTATCAAGAGACTTGACATTGCCCTTGTCTAACCTTCAGTCAGATGTATCCAAGATGTACCACCTTCTCTCCGTGAAGGCAAGAGCTTCGAATAAGTTCATCATATATGAGATAAGAATACCTTTAGTGAGCAGAGATAACTTCGAACTTTACAAACTTATACCAATCCCACAGCAAATTGAGAATAAAATAACCAGCTTTGTACCAATATCAGATTACGTTGCAGTTAATCTACAGAAGGACTCTTATGTACCCGTCACTGAGAGAGACTTACAAAATTGTGTCGAGTTCGATCAGGGCTCTCATTTATGTCCTTTGAAACAGCCAATGCATCAAATGAAATCAGAAGAAAAGCTGTGTGTCCCAAGTCAGTTTCCAAATCAATGTCAAACTATGACGTCACCCTGTATAGATTCTTGGAATGCGCTGAGTACGGAAAATACGTTTTTGTATTCATGTTGCGATCATTGCTCTGTACGTATCATATGTGAGCATCAGATTACCACTGAACAATTACATAAGAATGGAATAATTAAAATAAGCGATGAATGCATTATCAAAACAAACTTTATTACAATTTATGCTCACAAAACTCAGTCAAACACTTTACAAGAGGAAGCCGACGTTATCAAAATCGCAATTCCTCCAATAAATAACCTTCTAAACTTTTCAATGCCAGCCTCAACAGTCGAAAATCAATCGATATACTCAGAAAATCAACAGTATTTTGAAAAAATCGACAGTCAGATAAAGCAACTGAAAGAAAGCGCATCCGCTGGAGTGATGACAGATCAAGTATCATATCATGACGTTCATCACTACGTCGTCATCTATTTGTTGTTTTTTACGGCCGTCATCGGGATCGGGGTCCTGGTTTGGCGCCGCCGGTGGGCGCGAGCAGCGTCGCCGGGTGCGCCCGCGGCGGCGCCGTCTCCGCCAGCGCGTGCAGCAGACATAGAGCTTAGAGAAACTAGCTTCAAGCCTCCTACTACGGTTAGATGTGTCAGTGAGAGTGCAGTGAATCAGTGCTGTGTTGGTAGCGAGGTAGAAGACAATTCGTGTAATGCGCGTTTCTCAAACAAAGCTAGTTCACCCGTATTATTCAATATCAAGAAAGTTGATCGTACTTTATAATTTTTTTAAATAATACGTCTAATCCTATCATAGCAATCAAAGACAATCATCTAATTTTAAGAAAACATATTGTTCTATCACCTTGTAATACTCACGTCATTCACCTATCAATGTTGATAGCATCCCATCCTCAATTTCTGGCCCGGGAGGATGTACGAGCACGTACACTGTCCTACTTAATTTGTGTGCTACAAGCACTTTAATCACGTCGATCGCCAGCAATCATTAGCAGCGAATCAGTTCGCGTTCGGCAATCGATCATACCTCGCGTCTCATTATCACTTCATCAATATCATAAGTTTTCTTTAATATATCAGTTAAAATTTATCTCAGAGTTTTACTGATTATTAGATTACTTAGAATATCACCAAGCCAGAGTGTGCGGACCGTACAACAATTGTACGCTTATAGCGCTAGAAGTTAGGTAAAACAAGAAGTTTATTTTCAATTATGCAGAAGTCAGCTGTGTAAAGAAGAAAAATTCTAAAATATTCAGCATCTGAATAAATTAGTACCATTTCGTACACTATGCAGCTTAAAGAAAATATTTCGTCTAATATTCAGCGTTTTGCTGTTTAACTGCTTTGCTTAAATATGTTATACAGGAAAATGCAAAAACTTCAGCTACTGTGCAGATAATAGCTGTTTCAATTACTTTTATTTGAATATCGCTTGTTTAGCAGATTCTACTCTTGATTACAATTCAGCTTAAAAAAATACCGCGAACTTTATACAGAATTTAGTAAGCTTACAACATTATTTTAATTTAAGAACTCTCTTATTCAAAATAAAGCCATAACATCAGCTGTAATACAAAAGTAATAAAGCTTGACACTGCTTATTGTGGTATATTTTCGCTACTATCTAGCTTATGTGTTGGCTGGGTACTCTCGGTCAAACGGGTTAACCATTTAAGCTGAAATTTTGTAGACAGACAGTCAAAAAGACATAAAAGGGCAACGAATACTTTTTTGTGGGTGGAAATTTCGGTTGTCTATATTTTTATTATAGAATCTGTAAATGTGTGGCCTCTTTTCGGCCAAACGGCTTGACCGATTCAGATGAAATTTTGTACACATACATTTAATAGGCATAAAAGGGCAAAAAATACATTTTTTCGGCAGTTAAGTGTGGGGCCTATATTTTTTCCTAACTTTACATAAAGTTTGCATAATCATAAAAGTTTGACCTTCGGTTCATGGATAATGACTAAACTTAATAAGTGCCTTAATTAGGCCATAAAACTGTCAGGGTCATTAAAAGTCATCAAAATTTACGCGATGGCTTTGCTCACCCAACGTGCTTCGCCCAATCTGCTTTGTGGGAAGTATTTCAAAAGCATATGTGTTTTAACAGCCACATTTAACCTAAGGGTCATCGGTGTTGACTTAGTAGGTTATAAAAACTGTCAGAATCATAAAAAGTAAACATTTTCGCGCTCGCTTCGCTCGCGTAGTGATAGCGCTCGCTGCGCTCGCGCAAACATTTGTTTTGTCTACTTTGTAGGAAACATTTCAGCAACTTTTGTATATTTATAGCCACATGCATCAATACAAGGCCATAAATTGAAACAGTACAACCTTCAATAATCACAATGATTATTAACCTTAAAATAAGAGGATATCAAGTTTAAACTTTGTGTCATCAGTGTTAACTTAGATGGTCATAAAAACTACCAGGGTCATAAAATGACGTAAACATTTTCGCGCTCGCTTTAAACCTTTGTTTTATCTACTTTGCAGGGAATATTTAAGCATTTTTTGTATTTTAATAGCCACATGCATCAGAACGAGTCCATAAATTGAAACAGTACAACCTTCAATAATCATAATGATTATTAACCTTAAAATAAGTGCATATAAAGTTTAATTTTAGGGTCATCGGTCTTGACTAAGTAGGTCATAAAAACTGTCAGAGTCATAAAAAGACGTAAAAATTTTCTCTACGCTCGCGCAAACCTTAGTTTTATCTACTTTGTAGGTAATATTTTTGCATTTTTTGTATTCTAATAGCCACATGCATCAAAACGAGTTTATAAATTGAAACAATACAACCTTCAATAATCATAATAATGATAAACCTTAAAATAAGTGGATATGAAGTTTAACCTTTGTGTCATCGGTGTTGACTTAGTAGGTCATAACAACTGTCAGGGGTCATAAAAAGTCGTAAAAATTTTTCGCTTGAGTTCGACTTCGAGAGTCATCTACGGTGACTTGGCCTAAGAGATCATCGATTTAGACTTCAATGGTCATGAAGACACAAATAACGCGGGCGAAGCCGCGGGTAATAGCTAGTCAGCTATAATATAACTAAAGGAAACATTTTCATTATAATAAGGTAATCTCATGTTTTTAAAACAATCAGTAACATCATTTTCAGCTATTTTCTACGTTTGGTCTGCATGAGCTAGGCAGCTAGGCTAGGGGTATGCAGGACCTTGATAGTGAAGCGCTGGTGGAGGCTTAAATTGTCTAGGCGTGGTCTAACCCTCCCCACGGTCCCGTGGAGGTCGAGGAGGAGGCGGAGTGACGGGACGCTGGCAAATCCCAGGCCTAAGCAGGTCTACTGGTGGAACCAGGCGATCGCTGACTTACGCATTAGTTCCGTCTATGCCGGTACTCCAGGCACCGGAAACTTAGACACCGGGACGAAGAGGTGGAGAGTCAGCTGTACGAGTCCTATAAGGGGTACGTAAAGGCCCTACAGCTGGCGATCTCCTACGTCAAAACCCAAGCGAGGGAAGAGCAGCTGGAGACTCTCAGCCACGACTCGTGGGTATGACCCTGCAAAGTCGTCAGGGGGAAGTTGCGCCCATGGCCGATCCCCCCCTCCCCTTACAGAGAGTTATCTTCCTCAGCTTGTGGAGGAGGTTGTATCCATACGGTTTCCAAACAGGGTGGAATATACGCTTAAATGTTAACCGCCCGAGTGGTGGGGCAGAGTGAAACGAGCGAGGACGTGCCGGAGGTGTCGGTGAGCGAGTTGGGTGCTGCCATCTTAAAGCTCTGGGCCAAAAATCGTGCTCCGGGCCTGATGGCATTTTTAACCACATCTGGGTTTGCTTTAGACGCTGGTTGAACGTTTCCGTAGGCTTCTAAGTGCCTGTTTGGAGACTGGAACGTTCCCAACAATTTGCAAAACGGGCAGTCCTTCTGAGGAAGGATGGTCGCCCCGCAGAATCTTCTTCCGCCTACCGACCCATAGTGATGCTTGATGAGGCCGACAAGGTCAAGGAACTCCGAGATGTGGTTCCCTACCAGTCGGATGACCAGTACGGTTTTCGGTTTGGCAGGTCGTGTATTGACGTGATTAAACGCGTCAAGGCCAGCTCGGACGAGGCCGTAGCGGGGGCTGGAGTGCTGTTGGCGGTGTTCTTAGACATCGCTAATGCATTCAATTCCCTGCCGTGATCGTGCATGGGGGAGGCACTGAAGTTTAATGACGTGCCTCCCTACTTGAACCGCATACTCGTAGTCGGGGCTTACCTGTTCTCGTACTCAGGGCGGGATGGATGAATTCTTCATAGGGAGATGTCATACAGTGTTCCGCAGGCTCGGTATTAGGGCCACTCCTGTGGAACATTGGCTAGGTACGACTGGGTGTTGTGGGGAGACCTCCACACTGCCGATAACTAACTACTTTGAGCTTCTTGGCATCTCTTTACATTCAACTTTGGATCCTACATTGAGTCCAAGGCCCAGTTGGCTTCAAAAAAGCTAGGTATTCTGGCTTAGATGAGACAGTACTACACACCGGGACAGCTCCTCAATTTGTATCAAGCACAGGTCCGATCGTACATGGACTACTGTTCTTACCTGTGGGATGGTTCAGCCAAATATCAGCTGGAGTCGCTGGAAGTAATTGAGAGAAGAGCTAAGAAACTCATCGATGACAACAAACTTGTAAGTAAAAGGCTCCAGAGCCTAGAGCATAGACATGTGTCAGCGATAGCTATAGCGAAACGTAACTGAAATCGGTTGCCACTCCACTAACGTACCGTATCGATATTGACATAGCTAGCAACGGTTTTATGGTTACCAACTACGGCAACTATACGTATAGTAGTTAGGTACAATAACTAAAAACTACGACAGCGCGCGCGACGCTGCCAACAACTGACAACAACAACCAAAATAATTATGCCTTCTCTTTTATTCTAATTGATTCATCACCTACAAGACAGGGACAGAGCGAATATTGGCTATCGCCAAAATCGCCATAGTTACCATTATCCAGCAATTTCACTACTATTGATGAAACCAAAGACGACCTTATCTCTACTACGCTAAGGCTTAAAAAATGAGGTTTGTTAGATGGAACTGTAATGGACAGTTGGTTTTTGCAGTTGCACATTATAGCTTCAACAACTATACATATACATATAGGTAGTTAGGTACAATAACTACGATAACGCGCGCGACTAGGGTTACCATTACCAGATGAAACAATCAAAAGACCGGAGAAAAGGCCTGATGTCCATGGAAAAGTCCTGAGATTTTATACAGTTTGAGAATGTTCTGTTCTGACTGTTCTGAAACTGTTCAATCTTTACCAAAAGAAGATTATTTATCAACCGACTTCCAAAAACAAGGAGGTTCTCAATTCATCTGTATGTGTTTTTTTTTGTATGTTACACGATTACTCCGTCAATTGTGAACCGATTCGAATGATTCTCTTTGTAATCGGTAGGGTACGATCCCGAGGTGGTTGTAATTTCATCGAGATCTGATAAGTATCTCCAGAGATACGACGATAAACGTTTCAAACTTGCTACTGAAATTGACTCGCGGGGCATTCAAGTCGGTTGTTTTAGTTTTTAAACTACCTTAATTAGAGTTTGTTTTACTTGGATAAATAAGTATTGATTTTAACTGTTCAATTGTTACCAAAAGAAGATTATTTTTAGATTGTTTAACTTTTAATTAATGTGATGTGATCTTTTAAATGTAAGCTGGTTTTATTGAAAATCCTGAGATATCCTGAGATTTGCCGAAATTCCGGCCGCAATCCAGAGAAAAGTCGAAAAATCCGATATGGTAACCCTACGCGCGACGATGTCAACAACAACCAAAATAATTATGCCTTCTCTTTTATTCTAATTGATTCATCACGTTCAAAACAGAGACAGCGAATATTGGCTACAGCCATAATTACCATTATCCAGTCAGTAACATTTCACTACTATTGATGAAACCAAAGACGACCTTATCTCTACTATGCTAAGGCTTAAAAAATAAGGTTCGTTAGATCTAACTACAGTTACAATGGACAGTTGGTTTTTACAGTTGCACTTTGCTTTGCGCATGCGCGAAACCGAAAAAGTTAATTAAAGCTTGACCTTTGACTGGTTTTTATAGTTACAACTTTGCACCTTACCGCTTTCAAAATAAGGTAGTAATAACTTTACGATAACTAGATAGAAGAAATGCAGAAATGGTTTTTGAATTGTGTTTGTTTTCAAACTTTTTAAATTACTTCGTTCGATTGCTTTGAACGATTTGTGCGTGCGGTGAATTCCATATTTTTTGTGTTAATTGCTGTGTTGTGTTTTAGCCCCTAAGTGATTTAATTTAGGATTGAGTGTGTTATCGATTATTGACTAATTAAAAATAGTAGGTACATAAGTGTGTTTATATATTGTTTAAATATAGTGGTGTGTAATATACATATAATTATTTAAGTGTTAAGTGACTTATTATAGAAAGAAAGTTCTAGTGAGTAAGTGAAGTTAGTGTTGCTGTGTATTGTGTAAGTTGTAATGTATAGAACCTAAAGTGTATATATAAAAAGAGAGTTTTAGATAGGTAAGTGATATTAGTGTTTTTGTGTGTTGTACGGAATATTCTAGTACCGAGTCACAAACGAAAACGAAGCGCGAATTAGTTGAAAACTGGTTTTGATACCGGTATTCGGCAACGGTTATCAAAACCGATATTGACACCAAATATCGGTTACAAAACCGTTGCCAGAAATAGTCAATAACGCCCATGTCTACTAGAGCATCGCCGCAAACTCGCGAGTATATCGGTTTTTTAGGGTTCCGTAGCCGAATGGCAAATAACGGAACCCTTATACATTCGTCATGTCCGTACAAAACGTTTTGCTTCAACCTTTATGACACGCTGGTCATGGCCCGGGGGAGCACGTATGAGGGGCTGCCCGTCTTACAACATTAGCGGTGACACGATTCGTCGACCGAATTGGTTTGCTGGGACTTCCCATGGCACTGGGTGAGTCGCGGAGGCTATATGCGATTTCATGGTCCAAGAGGAGCCCTGCCGTGTGATACTCATCTCACCATCAGCGACGCCTGAATCGGGGTTGGGTCCTCGATAAAATATTTCGGACTCGTCCTCGACAGCCGGTGGAACTTCCACGAACACTTCAAGCGCCTCTTCCTCCGACTGATTGGTGCGGCAGCCGCCTTAAAGCGGTTGTTGCCCAACTTCGGGAGCCTAAGACGAGTGCTCGCCGCCTCTATGTGGGAGTGGTATTGTCCATGGCCCTCAATAGGCCCCAATTTGAAAACCATTGCCCTGCTGAGGAGATCTCAGAGGGTGATGGCTGTGGGGGTCATCCGTGGATATCGCACTGTCTCCTTTACTGTCACTTATTCACTCTCAAACCTTCGCATGTATAATATTAGTAGGATAGAATAATGTATTAATTACATAAGATAAACCTAACCTAACGATTCTATTATAAGTGAATATCTCACCATTTAAATTAATTTAAAAAAAAAAACATTTCAAATAACCCGTTACCTGTTGGGTGGACGCAAAATGACATATTGGTTGGCTGTGTTTAGTTGGCGGCCACTATATTTCCATACATTTTTACACGGCCGTAATCTGACACGGAGGGTTTAGAATGCTAAAAATGCAGTATTGCATAGTGCAGTAAAAATGCTAATAAATGCAAAAAACTATATATGGGGCCCTATATAGTTTTTTGACGAATTTGGGAGATAATGACGGCCGTAAACTAAAAAATAATAACATCAGATTGCCACCAACATGAAACAAAAGTTAATTATATAATTATATGTACGCAGAAAAAGAACGTAGGAAATCAAATTACTTGCGAGGCGTCAGTAACCCGGACGGCCGGCCGGCCGGCCGTAAACTAACACAATTATATTTTGCCTAATTCACTAGGCGACCATCCAATATTTTGCACAGTTGTTTAATTCATACACAATATACATAAAAAAATTAAATGTAGAATTCATCAGCTCGTAGTTAAATCCACTATCACCACAACAAATGATTGTATTACGATATTACATACCTTTGAACAAGTACGTGTCCGCTATTTTTTCCGTAGTTTCGGCAACGTGCGGGCACGTGCATCGAGACCGCAGAATTGAACGAGCATTTGTTGCTCCCGCTTTATTATTATTTTAGCAATTTCAAAAGATTGGGTACCTAGTGTTATCCAACTTCATAATAAAGTTAAGTTATATTGAAAAAAATGAGATGGCATTCCTAATCTCAACCATTATCTAAACAGGCCGCCTCCAAAGGCCACAAACAAACGAAGGGCCGCGAACCAGCGAACTGACCCTACTTGGTTCAACTGTAATGCTCCACTAGTTACTTAAGGATAAAATAAATAAATAAATATAATATGGCATACTCTTTCACGGTCTTGAAAAAGGTTATCTTTTACAAGGCCCATTTGACACGATAATATACCTACCGTGCATTTAATATGCGCAAAGCGAACTACAATAAACTGATCGTTTTGATTTTACAAAATTATTTTATCATTATTATTCCTTTAATGAATTGGTTTTGTTTCACTTGTGCCGATCGACCATTTATAGTTGTTAAAATGTAAGTATAGCTAATAGCTACATCGAGACCTTTTTCAATTATTATCAACAATTCAATGTAAGATAAGTTAACTACAATAAAATGAACTTCCCTTCATACTTTACCCAGGCTTAGGACTGGCTGCAAAAAAACTTATTTACATTTATTCGTATATTTATGTGCCTTTACTTTATTTGTATACATGCAGGCGTACTTAGAATTTCATTTTATGTACATGATTTCAGTATGTACAAATCTTAAGCTATTTTTCTTATATGTACATATATTTTTACAGTTTTCTATTTACATTGAGGAACATTATCTGACTGACTTTTTTGTGGCCAAGTCTTGAGCGCCGTTCAGATATAAGAAGGCCCGTTTCACTAAAAATCCTTTCGCAAGGGACTGATGTGGCGAGGACATTAGCAAAATCACGGGCAATTTTACATAAATTTGGGTACTTTTGTACTCTTTTTCTCCACCATTCTAGTGGACAATTCCACGACCCATTTTCGCCATGTATAGGTAAATGATCGTCCTCCAAAAACAAATCGACTTCCTGTATAGCTTTCGATAGTGGCGTACCCCTACGCTGAGGTTGGTTTGACCCTAACATTTCGTTCAGGATGGCAAATGGCGAGAATTGATTTGCAGTAGAAGTCTGTGCCACAGGATCAGAACTTATCGGCATGGGTAAGTTTTGTTTGATTAGGTCGGCTACCATATCTACAACTCTTTTTTTTGTTCTTGCCGATTCTCCCAGGTATTCAAATCCCGCTGTCTTGTACCGTGGGTCTAAAAATGTACATGTGGAAAAAGTTCGACTTTTCTCTAAGCTTCCGAAGCGATTTAAAATGCCATCCCTAAGGTGACATACAACCACAGTAGCTGGATGTACAATTTCATTACTGCAATTGGTGATTTCTTCATCTTCCATTAATTTTTCACACGTTTTTACTAGACAACGGGTGATTACAATCACCGAGCTGCCAGTTATATATTTTTCGCCGCTCATCGAAGCAGTCACATCATCAAAAGGCTTGAGTATTTTAGTGAGCCTCGATAACAAGCTCCAGTTATCATTAGTGAGCACTGGCAAGTTGGTATTATCAATTACTGCCATTGTTGCTTTGACAGCTGACTCCAGTTCTACAAAACGTTGCAGCATGTGATAGGTAGAGTTCCACCTAGTTGGTACGTCTTGAATCAGTTTTATTGGAGTCTCGTTCTCATTTTGCTGATAACGGAGTAATTTTTCCGTGGCAACTGTACTCTTTTTAAAATGTCTCACTATAGATTTGACTTTATCTGTCGTGTCTTGAACAGACTTAAGGGCATCCGAGACAATCAAATTTATGGTATGGCCATAGCAGCCATAGTGCTTCCATCCTAAATCATCCAAAGCTCTTAATACATTTGCGGCATTATCACTTACTACGAAGTTAATTTTTTCAGTGATGTTCCAATCCTGCGCAGTTTTTTCCAAGAAAACTTTTATGTTGGCGCTTGTGTGCCTGTCGGTAAAAAAATCACAGGCCAATAAAACCGTTTTCAATTCAAAATCAGGTGTGACAAAGTGTCCGGTAATGGCTATGTAACTTTCACACGCTCGGGATGTCCACAGATCCATGGTCAAGCATATTGTCTTTGCAACATTTTCTTGATTTATAAGGCTATGTACCTTCTCGCTGACTTTTTTAAATTCATTCGGTATTAAAATGGACGATAAATGTTTTCTGGAAGAGAGTTCATACCCCGGAATCCAACGCGCAAAAGTTTTGAAGCACTACTTCGACCAGGCTAAAAGGCTGGTACCCGTCAATGAAAAGATTCAGTAAATCTGCATCAATTCGTGATTTTTGGTCTTTACTAATTTTCTTGCGTATGTATCCATCTAATCTATTTTGATGTAATAACCTTTTTGGTGCTGTTTGTGCAACCACGACTGCTGTTGTTGCTATGCCAGGAGCGGGTGCACCCTCAGGCACCGGCTGCACTAAACCTGAGGAGGTGGAAGCTTGAGGTGGCGATGGTGTTTCGGCGAGCTGACGCTGAGTAGCAGTACCGCTTTGAATGAGGGCCACTTGACGATAGGCTTCCATGTGTTTATTTTTAAGATGAGTCTTTAAATTTCCAATTGTTGTTTTATAACTAATCAGCATGCTACATTCATTACACTTTGCTTTTTTTAGTAAACTGTCTTGTTTTTGAAATAGTCCCACAACACACTACTATTTACACACGACATTTTTATTTACAAATACTAAACTTAACACAGTATATACAAAAATATATGTACAAGATATTTATAAAAGTTTTAAGCGATAACTGGAATGAAGATACACTATACACAAGTAGGTAGGTACACCCAACGGAGACAAAATTGACCTATTGACGCGAAGGTAAATATGTCACTAATAAATTTATTCAATGTTTAATTACTGCTGTGCGTTCAAGGTCAAACGGTCGAAAAGAAAGCATGAAAAAAAGTAGAAGAAAAAACGACCTTATTTATATGAAGAACTAGATAAACTATTGCAGAATGTCAAAGGTAAATTTTACTATAACGTAACATTGAAGAATATAACTATCTCTTTTAAACTCGCGCAAAACATTTGGGTGCGAAAGTGATGCTTACATTTTTTTAGCTGCTATTAATAGATTAGATACTTTCATTTGTTTAACACTTGGGTGACTGACTAGTGGTAACAGGTGTGCCGATTTGTGCGAGATGTCCCAATTTGCACGAGATGTCCCGAGTTTCAGAAGTCGTAAGATTCAAATAATGTATTACTTACTTATGGATAACATTTTTGCCTACTACCATAATTTAGTAATGATAAAAGAAACTAATACTTATTCCTATGAGCATATTAATACACTTCCCGGGACGCACTGAAGTTCTGCATACATACAAATTTAATTCTATATTCATATAGTATTTTTATTAATTCTATATATATATATAGTTTAATTTATTCTGTATATACCAATATACAGGGTGAATTTTTCAAGTGGGCCTGGATGGCCTAATCAGAAGCTATATATATATATGGTCTACCGACCGACAGCTGTCGTCCGATATTTAAGGAACTCAATATATTACCGCTACCATGCATGTATATTTTGGAAATATGTGTTTTTGTCAAGCAACATCTGGGTTTCTATACACAAGAATCGCGGACTACTGGTAGAACGTGCAGACAATACAACAGATTGTATCTACCAGACTGCCGATTAGACGTCTTAAAAAAGAATGTATACGCAATGTCGATAAAAATCTACAACGTACCGAAGGACATACAAATATTACATTGTAATCAATTTAAAAACATCTGAAATCTTGGCTACTGACTCACTGTTTGTATAGTGTGCAAGACTACCTACAATTCAAACCTGTGATAAAATAATGATTTTTATATAAATTTATGATTTAGATTATTATTAGCCTTGGTATTCATTGTTATTCAGTATGCATGTAGTTTTCTAAAATATTTAAAATAATTCAAAAATAATAATTATAATTTTTAATGACATGGAATAATATTAATCAATTGTATTTATTATTTAAATGACAGATATAATAGTTAAATTAATGTTGCAGACTCTAAGCGAGTATATTGTACGGCACTTTATTAATTAATTAAGAACAACTATTGTATATTACCTACTTTCTTTGCAATAAACTTATTTTGATTTGATTTTGAAGAATAGCGAAAAATTATCAAAGGAGTCTCGGGCCCGATTTTGTTGCAAAATAAAACTGCATCATTGGATTTTTGAAAAATCAATATACCTAGCCAGGAATCGAACCCGTTGGTTTTGAAAACAAAAACACATCCTGTATTATTACACCATTTGATAGTGTCGCTAATAAGGAACAAATTATGGGAAGTATATATATTTATATATACTTCCCATAATTTGTTATATATATAATAATCAACCTGTCAGTGCATTTTAGACCGATACTATACTGTACGTAACGCTGATTAAAAAACAAACACTTGTTTAGGTCGCCCAAGTTGTCCCGATTTAAAACCAATGTCCCAATTATTTTAGTCCTTCGTTCGACCCGAATTTGACCTGGCAGTGGCAAGGTTGAAGGTAGGCAACGTTGCAAAACAAACCGTAGTAGACACTAGAAACTAGAAAGAGTATTCCTTTCTCCCTCTACCTACATTGCAGATGAAGTGTGACGTGACGTTGCCGCCGCAACGGCCCGCAACAACAGTTAGAAAATAAATAGACGGTTTTGAGAAATAGACGGTTGTGAAATTCGTCCATAACGTTTGCGTTGTCGCTCTGTGACAACGTTGTGGAAACGATCTATTCTACATAACGCCCACTCCTAGTTGCAAGCACCATGTTCACGGATAAACTGTCGATTGCGGGTAAACGGATTTTTTACGAAAACACGAAGCGGTCTACCCGCTTTCGCGTTATTTTTGCAGGTTCGCCGCCCCTACTACTTGTTTCTGCTGGAACTCGATCGCGAAACACAACACTGACAATATCTTCACGTTTGTTATTTTTGTTCGGGCATTTATATGATCTACAAAGACCAACCACTGGATGCCAGGTATTTGACAGTTTGAACCCGTCCTCACGATTGAAATTTTTACACTTTGTAATTTCAATCGCTTCCCTTACCAATCTTGGTATATAGTGGCGTTCAGTCGAAATTTCCTGAGGGTTGTGCAACTCTATCTAGTAGTTAGTCCCGGTCTCCATCAAATGTTTTGCGATGGCTGATTTTTGTGTGTCATTGTTTTTGACCGCCCTTATGTGCTCCTTTACACGGCAAGAAATGGTTCGTTTGGTTTGGCCTATGTAGGAGCTCCCACAGCTGCAGTCAATTTTATAAACACCCGGTTTTTCTAAAGGAAAAGTGTCCTTTGGCGTACGTAGTAGTTGGCTCACTTTCTTTAAAGGAGTGAAGATGGTCTTTACAGAATACTTTCTGAGAATGTTGGCTAGTAAAAAAACGTAGCTATCATCACGAGAAGAATCACTACTGTCACTACTCGATTTCTCTTCCAACTTTTTTCTCGCTTGTGCTCTCGTTATCACACACATTACTTTACTTTGCATTTCTCTCAAGTCATCTGATGTAATTACTAGATAGATAGATAGATAAAACTTTATTGTTACACCACAAATAAAACTTAAATATTCATACACAATAGCTTACATTATAGTGTTACAATGGGCGGTCTTATCGCTAATAGCGATCTCTCCCAGACAACCTTAGTATGGAAATAATCTAAAAAAACTGTCAACAACAGGGTGCATCTAATTAAAGTAAAGAAAAAAAAATTAACTAAACAAAAACACAAAGTTTACCTAATATAACATAACTATAAACTAACTTACTACCAATAAACAACAAAATATATATATATAATTATAAACAAAAATAAAAACAAAAACCTACAATCTTCAATAAACAATAATCAATAAAACAGCAGGACACAAATCATAATGAAAGATACAGTATCTTTAAGCGACATTTGAACATATTGAGAGTTTGTGAAGATTTAATATTTTCAGGAAGTGAGTTCCAGAGTCGAACAGCCTGGACAGTGAAAGATTTGTCATAAAAAGTGGAAACATGAGAAGGAAAATTAAGGGTAAGGTTTTCTGATGACCTTAGAGAAAGAGATAAAAATAATGAGACGTGAAGGTAGTTAAATCGTTCTTTAAGATAACGAGGAGTATAAGGATTGGACAGTATATTAAATACAAAAAAATACAAAATACAAAAATCTTTATTGACATACTGTATAGTTCACAATACATGTTGAATCCATAGACTCCTGAACTAGCATAGCTGTGTCTCAGGAGCCTGTGGCTTCTCCCATATTTTAGGCTTATTATAGTATGTATCATATGAATTCTATAACTTATAAAAATGTTTACTAAAACTAAAACTAAATATGTGTATGTGCGTGTATGTTTTTGGCGCATGTACTCGTATGTAGGGAGATGTTAATGCATGTAGGGGTGTGTTTTTGCATGTTTGTGTATAAATGAATGAAAATATGTTTGTGAGAGTAATATATGTGTATTTCTTGTTTAAGTTACAGTTATATATATAAGAATCTAGAAGTATGTATCAGCAAGTAGTTTCTCTATCCCTTCATAATCAAATGTTTTTAGATACGTTAGTAATATATTTTTAAATTCATTATTATTTATTTTCCTAGTATTATGAGTTTTATTTAGTCTATTATATATGTGGGGAATCAAGACGTCGTATCGTTTTTGAGCGAATCTTGTGTTGGAGCTTGGAACAGGACATCTATTGATTCTTTTAGTGGACTCTGATAATTTTGGAACAATTTTTCTGTGGTATCGTCGTAAACCTTCAAATAAAAACAATTTTCGAACAGAGAGAACATTTGCCTTTTCGTACACTGTAGTCGTGGGATGCCTAAAACATAGGAACTGCATAACCTTTAATAAGGCACGTTGCGCTCTCTCCACTGTAATCAGGTGTGTTTTAGCTGCACTACCCCATGCGCATATGCAGTAACGTATGAGAATCTCACATAGTGCTTTGTACGTTTGTGTTACAAGGCTTACCTTGTAACACAAACGTAAAACGTTAAAACTTTGAGAACAGTCGCCGAACCTTAGTTCGGCGACTGTTCTCAAAGTTTTAAATATATAAATAAGTTTTCTTACCCTAGACGACAATGTATTTATACTACTAATATCTCGGAGTAAATACTAATACTCCGAGATATTTTATGTTGCTGACTCGATTTAGTGAATCACAGTTACAGCTTAAAGAAAGGTTCTTATTGCGGTTGCACGGAAAGGTGTGGATTTTAACATTAATGTTTGCTGCGGGACTGCCTGCGGATGAGATACTGTAACACATGTATTTAGTCTTATCTGTGTTTAACGATAGAAGACTGTCTTCTAACCAATGTGTTACAGCTGAGAGGCAGTTCTCAGTTCGTATTTTAACATTGTCCCAGGTCTTATCACGGACGAGAATAACGGTGTCATCAGCAAACATTAATAAATCCGCACCAGGCAAGGAAGCACAGCAGAGTTCATTTATATAAATGAGAAACAATAATGGTCCCAATGTACTTCCTGCGGTACACCATAGGTGCACACTGCACTTTCACTCTCATAGTTTTCAACCCTAACTGTTTGTGTTCTATCCGTTAGATAGTCCTCAAACCAATTATATGCAAGACCTCGGATACCAACATTCTCTAGTCTCGGCAAAAGTATGGGAATGGATACAGTATCAAATGCCTTCTGTAGGTCAAGGAATACTCCGATACATCTGTCTCCATTGTCTAAATATGACGTGATAAGCGAAGTCAACCTCAAAACCGCGTCTTCAGTTGACCTGCCATCCCTGAATCCATATTGGTAAGTGCTAAGTAGATTGTTTTTCTCAAGGTAGCTCGTTACTCTCTTTTTAACTAATTTTTCAATAACTTTAGAAAGCGTAGAAAGCAGTGAAATAGGTCTATAATTCGACGGGTAATTTTTGTCACCAGCTTTAAAAATGGGACAAACCACAGCTTTTTTAAAGGCTGAGGGAAATATACCTGTTTCAAAGCTAACATTGCATACAAATGCAATAGGTTCAGCTAAAAACTCGTAATATGATTTTAGTGTATTAGCTGTGATTTTATCCCATCCAGGTGCACTATGTGATTTGAGACCTAAAATAACAGACTTCACTTCAATAGAGTTGGTAGGATATAGTATCATTGAGTTTACTGCTTGTCTTGATGTTTTAGCTAGTGCAGCAAGTTCCCTTTCACATTTGTTAAGTGTCTTTAATGTTTTATTGGCCAGAATTCCACCTATTGATGTGAAATAGTGATTAACTATGTTTAGAGAATCAACCGGATCTTTTTCTATGGCTAATAAATCGTCTGACGGTACTTTAGAATCTTTTAAATTGCAAACTTCTTTTATAATTTTCCATGTCTCTTTAATGTTGCCTTTATTTTTATATAATTTTACTTTATAGTATTCTCTCTTTAGATTCTTTATAATATAATTACACATATTTCTATATTTTATATATTTATACTTCAGTTTGTTATCGTCCGGTGTATTTTTTACTTTCTTATGCAATCTATCTCGTTTTCTTATTGATCTCACCACACCTGGTGTAATCCAAGGTTTAAGTGGCTGATATTTTTTAGAAAACGATTTTATCCGCAAATTGACATTAATAATATTCAGTAATTTTGCAGTAAGTAATTCAGCTGCTATGTTTGGATTTGTAACGGTCAGCCGGTATGCCAAGTCCTCATCGTGTGCCGAGCCTGCCATGCCCGCCAAGCCAAGCCATGCCGAGCCACGCCCTACCAAGCAAAGCAAGCCAAACAAATAGATTATTTGACGGTGACGTCACGTCCGCTTGATGACTCGCCTCAAGGGGCGTTGCCGTCTTGTTACCTCCTCTGATTGTGGTGGGGGAACGGTAATATAAGTCCGCGCAGCTCAGATTTAAGGGGATTCTGTATTGTACGCTAGTTATAGTCGTTACGCTGCCCAAGTGGGCCCGAAATATATATAGTTTTGTGATTACAAAGTGTTTTATATTCCATTCCGTTTCAATCAGAAGTGGAAAGTACAATGAAACGAAATCGCCGTGATTTTGATGGACAGGGAGTCCGTCCACCTGGATGGGAAGAGGAAAATTATGATAGTGATACCACCCCACAGCCTGCAAGAAAACTACTCAAACACTTACTGGAGAGTGAAGTAGACAGAGCGATTCGCGATCTCGACCAAGAAAATATATCCTTCAGTCGATCCAAAAATCACCGTGCTGCGTCGCTCATTCCGGAGTTTGACCCAGATGGCGAAGATTGTACAGTGTCGGCGTGGTTAAAGAAAATCGACCAACTGGGAGACATATATGATTGGAGCGACCAAATAAAGGCATTTTATCTGCAAGACAAACTACGTGGACAAGCTCGCAAGTGGTACAACCGACTGGATGAATATAATTATTCCTGGAGCGAATGGAAACAAATGTTACTACGTGCTTTTCCAAAACATCGTGACTACAGTGCATTATTGGATGAGATGATGCAAAGACGGAAACTACCCAACGAAACTATGACTAAATACTATCAAGACAAGGTCTCCATGTGTTTTCGTTGCAAACTATCGGATAACGCCAGTGTTTCGTGTATAATTAGAGGCCTACCCGCTTCGTTACAACCAAATGCACGTGCTTTCCAATGTGAGCGTCCTGATGAACTATACGAGTCTTTTCTGTGTGCTCTCGACGACTATCGAGGTCCCGTATCAGAAATACGGGTACCGAACAAGGAAGTACGTTTAGCCCCTGCGGATAAGAAAGTTTTTTCGGAGAATGACCCATGCCCGCGATGTAAAAAGACCGGTCACATGTTGCGAAATTGTACGCTACCTGATCAACGCATATGTTTTAAGTGTGGAAAACAAGGTCACATTGCTACCCGCTGCAATAACGCATCGTCTACCATATTTCAAAGGAATACGGCCGAAGCAAGCAACAGCGTTAAGGAGATCAAGTTAATCCAAAATTATAATGACGTATACAAAAAAACTGCCATAATTAACGGAATATACGTGAAAGCTTACATTGACACCGGTAGCCAGGTGAACGTCATGAACAGCCAAATAGCCAAATTATTATCCTTAGGAGTCCTACCTACAAGCACTATTTTAAAAGGATTTTCTGGTGGATTGATGACAACCCGCGGAGAGGTGAAATTTAATTTACAGATAGACAATATTCAAATCCCATGTGAGGCATTCTTGGCAGATGCGGAGATGGGAGACATAAATTTATTGATTGGACAACCCGTGATTAATGCCAACAATATATCACTAGTTGTGAGCGATGGTACCGCCACGCTAATGCAAGAATCAGATGTATTACCAGGATCGGACGTAGCTGAAGATGCTCAAAAATTTAAAGTAGTTACGGCTAATAAGGAAACTTTATGGCCTGGAGCGTCTATTGTTAAGGTTCAAGTCCTGGGAAACCACAAGGACAACGACGTCTGCACCACATCGCGCCACTTCGAGTTCCAAGGTGTCTCCTATGCCCTGCCTGCCACCTTACTTCGAGGTGGCACCGGACACATCAAAGTCATCAACACCGGTGATAAGAACGTCGTCTGGGAGGCCGGACAAGTTCTCACGAGAGCTGAGAGCTGCGAAAATCCAGCAGGAACAAGCCAGGTCAGTCAAGCCATGCCATTTATACCTAATAAGCCAACTAACCGTGTATCTATGTTTCATAATGTGCCTAGTGATTTGCCTATTGTTTTAGCCATAAATCTAGCCTCTATAAGCATAGGTGGTGTGTTACTAACCGATATTAAAATGGGGCAGTTGAAGGAAAATGAGCGTAATGATTTGTTTAAAACATTGATTAAGTACAAGGATAGTTTTGCAAGTAGTACTAAAGACCTCGGTTGTACAAATTTAGTTCAAATGCCAATTAATCTCACAAGCAATCAGCCTATTTATCGACAACCTTATAGGCTTTCTCACGCTGAACAGAAAATAGTTAAATCTAAAGTCTCTGAGTTGTTAGAAGCCGGTATTATTAAAGAATCTGAATCCAATTATGCATCACCAGTGATATTAGTTAAGAAAAAGAATGGCGATAGTAGATTGTGTGTAGATTATCGTGCGCTTAACGCAATAACAATAAAAGATAGATATCCATTGCCCAACATTGAGGACCACATATCTAAATTAGCCGGCAAAAAATATTGTACTTGTTTGGATATGGCTCAAGGTTACCATCAGTTACAAGTAAAACCGGAAGATACCCATAAAACTGCATTTATATGTCAAGCCGGACAATACGAGTACCTCCGTGTTCCCTTTGGCTTAGCCAATTCTCCATCTTTTTTTATGCGATTAATCAACAAAATTATTAATTCCATTCAAAATGCAACGAATGACGGTAATTTTAATAATGACAGTTCGTGCGAAATTCTGGCATTCTTAGATGATGTTTTACTACCCTCAGTAGATATTAAATCTGGTCTTAAAATGTTAGAAACCGTGTTAAATAAGTTCGAAGCACAAAATTTGAAACTAAATATGAATAAGTGTACTTTTCTGGAAGCTCGGGTGACGTATTTGGGACATGAAATTTCAGAAAATGGTGTACAGCCAGCAGAGTCAAAGTTAAGTGCTGTGTCCCAGTTTCCTTGCCCCAAAAACGTACACGAAGTTCGACAGTTTATTGGGTTATGTAGCTATTTTCGGAAGTTTATATATAAATTTGCAAAAACAGCTCGTCCATTAACGGATTTGACAAAGAAGAATGTACCATGGGACTGGGGTAGTGAACAATCAGTAAGTTTTGACCAATTAAAAAAATGTTTATGCTCTAAACCCGTGTTAGCGATATACGACCCCGCGTTAGAGACAGAAATACATACAGATGCTTGTAAACTGGGAATAGCGGGTATATTGTTACAGAAACAGCCTGATGGCAATTTAAAACCGGTGATGTATTTTAGTCGAGTCACTTAACAGGAAAGTATGTATCACAGCTACGAGCTTGAAACGCTGGCAGTGGTAGAATCTCTGCGTAAATTTCGTGTTTATGTTGTAGGTCAACATATTAGAATAGTTACGGACTGTACAGCTGTGCGCTCCACCTTGACAAAACGTGATATAATTCCGCGGATTGCGAGGTGGTGGTTAATGATACAAGATTACGACTTAAGTGTTGACTATAGGCCGGGTGACCGCATGAGGCACGTCGACGCGTTAAGTAGAAACCCAATCGATGCTGTAAATGTAAATCGTCTTGAAGTTTCCGATTGGTTTTATACGGTTCAGTGTCAGGATGACAAAGTAAAAAACATTATTGATCAACTGAAAAGTGGGTCAGCGAGCCGCGACATAACGAATGATTTCGCACAAATAGATGATAGGTTGTATAGAAAAACGCTCGGTGGAAACCGTCTCGTAGTTCCTGGGCCAGCTAGGTGGAAAATTATCCAAATGCATCACGATGAAATAGGACATGTAGGTTTAAAGCGTTGTCTAGATTTAATAAAAAATGATTACTGGTTCCCTAAAATGACACGGTTCATTCGAAAGTATGTTACAGCTTGCTTACCCTGTGCGTACGGCAAAGGTGAACATGGTAAAAAGGAAGGCATGCTACACCCTATAACAAAGCCCACTGAACCATTTAGGATGATCCACGTAGATCATTTAGGTTCCTTTTGTAGAACTAAGAAAGGTCATGAATACATGCTAGTTATAACAGACGCGTTTTCGAAATTTGTAATTGCAGAGCCAACTCGCACTGTTAATTCTGTAGAAACTGTTAGGATACTAAAACGAATGTTTATTTTATTCGGTTATCCAGATAGGGTAGTATCAGATCACGGTAAGGCGTTCACCAGTAGGTATTTTAGGAAGTTTGCTACTGATAAACAATTCAAACATACCTTAACCACTATTGCATGCCCACGGGCTAACGGTCAAGTTGAACGCACCAATCGAACCATCCTGAGCGCGTTACGTGCAACTGACCCCAGTGAAGCCGCCAATAACTGGTCCAATAGTTTACCTGATGTCGTCTGGGGTATAAATAACACAATAAACGACACGTCTGGATATAAGCCTTACGATTTGATGTTCTCTCGTAGTGGTAGGTCAGTTTGCGATGTTTCTATCCCAGGGCGCGTGGTTGAACCAACCCAGGTAAAACGATCAAAAGCTACACAACGTATTAATAAAGCTAGTGCTAATATGAAACGTAATTTTGATAAGCATCGCAAAAACTGTCACATCTACAAAAAAGGTGATTTAGTTCTTTGGAGACAGGCACCTACCAGTAGCGCTGCTAAAGTAAACACAAAATTAGATGATCTCTATTCAGGACCTTACATTGTAACAAAAGTTGTTGGTAATGACAGATACAGAATCCGAAGCATCAAGGGTTTAAGAGGGTACAAAAGTTTCACCGGATTGGTATCAGCAGACGCCTTACGTCCTTACCGAAGTATAACTTCTGTATCTGACAGTGCCAGCAGCTCTGACGAGCAGTTAGACTGAAGACCTAATTGATTTACTGGAAAGCTAATATCATGTTCTGTTCCCATTGCGGGAGCAATTGTTACAGGATGGCCGATTGTAACGGTCAGCCGGTATGCCAAGTCCTCATCGTGTGCCGAGCCTGCCATGCCCGCCAAGCCAAGCCATGCCGAGCCACGCCCTACCAAGCAAAGCAAGCCAAACAAATAGATTATTTGACGGTGACGTCACGTCCGCTTGATGACTCGCCTCAAGGGGCGTTGCCGTCTTGTTACCTCCTCTGATTGTGGTGGGGGAACGGTAATATAAGTCCGCGCAGCTCAGATTTAAGGGGATTCTGTATCGTACGCTAGTTATAGTCGTTACGCTGCCCAAGTGGGCCCGAAATATATATAGTTTTGTGATTACAAAGTGTTTTATATTCCATTCCGTTTCAGATTGTTTAATTTATAAAAATCACTCCAATCCTCTTTAATCAGAAGATCGCGTACTCCCTCGTGGTTAATTAGATACCTTGTTTTGGAAATTGTTTTATTTTTATGTATATTAGTATTAGATAGATATAATAAAATAGGGGAATGGTCTGTAAGTTGCTGTTCAAAAACAATCGTTTTCCAATTATAGGTTGTTCTTACCATAAAATGATCAATACATGTAGTGACTCTAGTCGGCAAGTTAATTCCTTGCCCTAAGTCCATGCATTGCCATTAAATTTAGATACTTTTGGGAGGATGCTGAGAAACCGTTAGGCAAGGTATCTATATTAATGTCACCAGTGAAAATGATGTTTTTTGTAGAAATGTTGCTTAAAATAATATCAAGAGATTCCAAATAGTTACTGGCATTACGAAAGCTTGGTGGGCGGTATGAACGTATTATTGAATATTCATTAGTTATGTCAATAACAAGACAGTTCCCTTCCGAGCAGTTTGGTTCATATGCTGTAGCTATAATTTCACTCTTGACATAGGCAACTACTCCATCATTTTGATTTAGGCTCTTCAACGTCCAAAAAGTATTATACGTGTCTATGTTTGGTGGTGGGTTTTTGGAGTTTGTCCAACACTCTGTAAGTACAAAAACATCTACCGGTATGTCCAAACTAGATACAAATGCGATAAAAAGATCAAAGTTGCAGTTAATACTTCGTATATTTACTGTAATGATTGAGAATGATTTGTTATTTTCCAAATCAGAATTTAAAAGCTCCAGGCAACCATTTGAGTCGCTTACTGAGAGACACTCTGTATTGTCTGACATGTCAACCTCTTTAATTAAAAAGTAGTTACTATCCATTATTATTAATAATGTAAGTAATAGGGTGCATGTCTATGATCTTACTTAGAACTGAGTAGGTATTACAGAGTTGGTGTAGATGGTAGTGGTTTAACTGAGAAGATTGTAGCTGAACACATCTAGTAATTGAAAATATAGTTTGTATACAGAATACAATTGTGCAGTGGTGATTCTTATGTATAATATTTGTATGTTCTATAAAATAACTGTCTATTTGTGTGTTTGTAGTGTGATTTGTGTGTGTACAATAGTTTATTATAATTACGTTTATACATTTGTAGATCTCATAAAAAATAGACAAAATCAAATGATTAGCGGATGCAAGAATAGTAATGAATGAAAGGGCAGACGACAGGAGATTCTTAACTAGTCATGGAGATTTAATGTTTTCGAGATCAACTTCGTTATTCACCTTTATAAGTGATGATCCGTCTGAACGTCTTAGGTATATTCTGCCTCGTGAGGTCCAGCAGTACTTTAGACCGTTGCTTTTAGCAAATTCTCTGGTCAGGAAAAATAGTTTTTTAGTCTGTGGAGTGAGCCCCTCAGAAACGAAAATTGGCCTTGGCGGTCCCTTTAGTTTAAGATTTGTGGTGTTAAATTTAGAAGACGTATACGTCTTATTATAAGCTTTAACCGCTCCGATAATGTTATCCCTCAGTATAACCGTTGATAGCTGTGCGATAATAGGTTGACTGCTATTTTCGTTCTTGGAATTCATACGATAGACGTCGCGGATCTCCGATGGCTGGATTGGAATGTTAAGAGCATCGCCAACATTTTTTATCAAGTTGACAAGGTCTTCTTTTGATTCGACGTTGTTTTTGGGAACATTTCGTATCTCTATGGTAGAACTTTGTATAAATCTATCCATTTGTTCAAGGCGGGTCTCTAGGACTTTAATATATTTACGATCTTCCGCCTTTTCCTGCTTCAATATGTTCACTCTTGTAATCACTTCATCATACTTTTGACCAAGGAAGTCAATTGAACTAGAAATTGCAGTGTTTTGTTCTGTATGCGTTTGAATACCCATCTGAACCTTATTCGTGAGGGCCTCAAATTTTTCATTTTGGTCCTTTTTAAGTTCGTTGAACATGGCCAAGATATCAGTCTCCACCTTATTATGCTCAGGAATAGCGAGCGATCCACCCTGCATCTTGCTCATTATAGCGGAAAATTTATTATCCTGGTTCTTTTGCAGCTCCGCAAACATCCTCATGACTTCATCTCTGCTCATTTCATCATCTCGCTTACGCTTCCTTAACGTAATGTTTGGGTCGCTCGTAGTAAGCTCCGCAGGCGCAGATCCCTTTCACTTTTCTCAGTGTGCGTTCGACTTACGGCACACACAGAACACGGTGCAGAGCAGAGTGGTTGATCTTCTTGTTGGATATGAGCTCCTATTATTATGTTTTAACTTATTGCACTTACTATATATTTATTTATTATGATTATATTATTGAAATAAATTTAGTTTTTTTTTTTATTAAGCATATAGTTATTTTGTAACATTTATAAATAAAATCGATATATGGGCTAGCTTAAACACACGTCTGTTCTAAACAGGGGTCCGGGGGAGAAGGATAAGTAAATAGAAAGGAAAGGATATGTGTATTCTGGCGAAGGCGAATGGGAAGCCACTTGAGCTTTGTACGAAACGGAGATACGTGATCGGATTTACGCAGACCAAATATGAACCTTATACAAAAATTTTGTAACCGCTCAAGTTTATTAAGCTGATCCTCCCTAAGATCTAGAATTAGTATTACTATTCTAGATAAGGCATCAGCCACAACATTCTGTCTACCTCTTATATATTCTACTTCAAAGTCGTAATTTTCTAAAGAATCTACTTCAACATCCTTCTAACTCAATGACACCTCTTTATCTGTTGTGTTCATAAGTCGAATCGGAATCTTTCCGTTTCTTGGTCTAGATATTACACTAGCAACAAAAGCTACCTCTTTTAATTCTTTCGGGTAAATAACACAATCATAATTAACGCGTGTCGGCAAATATTGTATTACTTCGCATCGCGGTTCAATGGTCAACACATGGTGGTCGTATTTCATCGGTATTATAACCTTACTTTGACTCGTCATCAGAGATAACTTACCTATATCATAATTTATGACACCTTTACATTTCCTTATAAAATCTTGACCTAAGATGCCTATAGCCTTACAAGGTAAATTTTTAAACACGTAAAACTTATGATTAAAATAAATAATAGTTTAATAAACTAAAAAAATACGCTTTTATAGAAAATCCAACTAAAAATAGAAAATAAATTTTAATAAATTTGAATTAAAAATAGTGTAAAAAAAAATGATTTTATTGTAAAAAAAGCGTGGGGTGCTTTTCAGGATATTATCAAAATAACCCTTCTAGTCATATCTGTTCATAAAATATTTGGAACTATTGATACCATGCACCCCACACTTTTTTTACAGTAAAATCATTTTTTCTTACACTATTTTTAATTCAAATTTATTAAAATTTATTTTCTATTTTTTAGTTGGATTTTCTATAAAAGCGTATTTTTTTAGTTTTTTAAACTATTATTTATTTTTCATTTTTTAGTCGAATTCTTTTAAAAGCGTATTTTTTAGTTTTTTAAACTATTCTTTTTTATGTCCGATATATGGGTAATTTGAATGCCTGGTGCCTTCCGTGGATGAGATAGGCGGTTCTCAGGTTCCCTCTCCGAAAATTTTATCATAAGCACAGTCTGTAACTTATCCGAGAAATAGGTGATCGGCGCGGCTGGTAGTTTCCTTTATTGGTCTTCTTCAAAAATGATCTAAAACTTTTGCCCGAATATAAGCAGGTCATCTTTGACAACATTAAAATTTCGTACTAGCAAATATCCATCATCTTGAATAGGATAAGCCGTAAGATTTCTCTCTGTTTCAAATCTAATATTACTGTAAATTTGATCACCCATTATCATATTTAAATTGAGGACGTTTGTCGACCAATGTTGAGGTGAAAGAATACGAGCCCTTAAAATATTAGCCAACACCATCGCACAGCATTGAGTACCGGCGAAACCTGATGTAAATATGTCACAATTGGCCTGATGCCATGTAGCACGGACGATTCTTGATGAATCGTTGATACTCATGTAAGCACTACCATTCGCTGTAGGCTCGTTATCGGCCACCTTAACCAATTATAAAGGTGCTTCTTCTACTCTGATTATATCCTCCTCATTGATAATAACGTTATTGTCGATAGTGACATCTTTGTAGAGAGGATTATTTTTTATTAACCAATGGAGTGCATCATACACTTTTTGCTTATTTATTGAAAACTGTCGCGTTAGATTAATGTTTTCCAGACGCTCAGTAATAACAACTATTCCAGCATTGTTTGAGGTTCTTGGCAGCATATTCGGAAAGTTTTCCGTAATTTCGAAAACATCTTGAGCAAATAATACCGCCTGACCTCGGAAACTATATTGTCCAAATACACCACTCAATTTGATAATTTTAACAAATGGAATAATGCGTGCTATCAGCCTTTGTTCATTGTGATAAATCTGCAATCACTTCTGGAATAGGTCCTGGATCTAGATTATTCCAATATGCTTTAGATGGTGGAAAGTTTTTCTTTGAACTTAAGTGATGGTTACACCGTCTGCAAGTGATTAAACAATTTCTTTGCTTAAGCTCGTCGGGCAAGTAAGGTGCAGTGGTTGTGTTCACAGTCCAATTGGAAATCTGATGCGGATAGCAACGCTTAGTGCAAATTTCACATATTTTATCACAGACTGTGTTAATCGCCTGTAGGAAACCTGTGAGACTTGCGTTACGTAATCTTCGAGATTCAGCATTACGCTGCCGCATTTGATGTAAGCGAGCTGCTCTTTCTTCTTCAGATTGTGGGGCCCGGTATTCGGCCATAAACTCGCGTGTTTGCTGTAAGCGAGCAGCTCTTTCTTCTTCAAATTGTGAAGCTCGGTGTTCGGCATTATGCTGACGCATTTGATGTAAGCGAGCTGCTCTGTCTTCTTCAGGTTGTGAGGCCCGGTATTTGGCCATAAGCTCGCGTGTTTGTTGTAAGCGAACAGCTCTTTCTTCTTCAGATTGTGAAGCTCGGTGTTTGGCATTATGCTGACGCATTAGACGTAAGCAAGCTGCTCTCTTTTCTCCAGATTGCGAGGCTCTATAATTTCTCATATACTCTCTCCTGTTCTTCTTTGCCTCTTTTATTTCTTCGCTAGACAATTTAGAATTTTTCTCTCTTAACTTCCGTCTCTTGTTCTCCAATCTCCTTCTTCTCTGTGTTTTCGTTTCATTTACCATTGTTGTTTCTATATAAATAGGGGCAACGCTTGACTTTGGATACTTCGATTTAATAGAATACAATAGCTTAAGTGGGGGCGGATTGTTTGCTGCCGTTAAGAAGTCCAGTTGCATCCATGGACTTAGAAGAGCTGCGCGCTACTGCCCACACTTGTACTCGGCGCAAGTATGAAATGCTGCGCGCGCATGACATGGAGTATCTGTTGTCAATACGTGCCGTCACTTGCGAGTAGTCATATGCTTGTCTCAATAAATACATCATGTAAGCTCAGGTTTTTCTTTTAATTAGATCAATTTACTATTAAAGTAAATTCGAAATAGATATTAGCTGCATTTATAATGATATCGATTAATATTGTGTTATCTAGAATATTGATAAAGCATGTTGAAGAACTAAAGTGCACAATGTTTCCATATCCTACTATGAAAATCAACCATTTTCAAATTGCTAATCCTGATTATCCTAGTAAGGATAACGGGTCAAAATGTTTAAAATATTGAATTGTCATCGGTCCTTAATAAGTATGCCAAATTTCGAGTTAATACGACGTTTTGAAGGGGGTTAAAATCATGTTCAAAGATTCCGTTACATGCTAACATACAAACATACATACGTCTGAAGCTAATAAAAGCGTATTAATAAAAACTATCTTGGTGAATCGGTAAATAAACAAAGCCTTTCGCTTTTAACTTTCCACCGATACCATTTATCGTCAAGTCGAATTCATTTAAAATTAAACTAGTTAAATCTAATAATTCATACTTAATCGCTGACAAGGATGCACCCGTGTCTATTAAAAATTCTATATCTAAATTATTTAACTTAAAATTAACCCAGTTTATACTATCGCAAGCGAAAATCTGATTAAGGACGAAAAAATTCGCCCAAATTCCTTGTGCCATCGTCATTACCATCATTTTTATTATCCTTGTTTTCTGTGAAATGGTTTAAATGTTTATAATTAGAACAATAACGATTTCCACGAACATACCTAGTGCTAGGTGTACCTCGGTATGCTGCATCAGCACCTCGTGAGGGCGCCGTACCGCCGCGGTCGCCGCGCGAGCTTCGACCGCGCCACGTGCCTCGGGTCACGTGTCGGCTCTGTTGCAACATCGTCGGCTGGTAACAACTATTACCTGAATATCGACCACGATATCTACGAGAACTGTAACTAACATTATCAGTACGCATTCCCCTATGCCTGTACGAAAATACCTGTGGGATCGATACCGAACACGACTCGTCCTCTGCTACTCTGATAGCATCTTTCAAATTATTTATATTACGAGCCGCAATAATGGTTCCCAACCTTTGGCTTTTTAAACCATTCGCAAAACACTTCACAGCATTTCTCTCATTGAGAGGTTGGAGTATTTTATAAGCTGCCTGATTTCCATTAGCCTGTGAGATTGTCAAGTCTACCAAAAGTTGTTCTATTTCTTGACCAAACTCCTGAACTGATCTGTCTCCCTGTCTAACTTTTTGCAATTGAGATTGCAGTGCGGTGTCAGATTTTATTGACAGTAAATGTTGCCGCATATCCTTCAGAAGCAAATCAACACTATTTTAAGCATCAGCTAAGCGCATTTTCGCGCTCTTGCTTAAACAACTTTTTAGTACAAAATTAACTAATAGCGACTTATCACCATCACAAAGCAATGAATTGAACAAATCTATTGCATCTATGAGCTCTTGCGTAACATTTTCGTCACCTGTCATTTTTGAAAAAAGGCTCACGGCCGTTTTTAAACAAAACTTTTCTCCAGACATGGTAACTATCTCTGATTTACTACTAATAGAACTATAATCCTTATCAATAAATTCCTTATCTTCCTCAAATGATATTATCTTAAAATAGCATTCTTCTATCGTTGTACATAATATAATTATTTCGTTGGATGCGGTACCTGGCAATTCATTTAAAACTTCTTTAAACTTTTTATATAAAGTCTTCGCCTCTAAAATTTTACCATCAAAATTACTTCCTAATCTTCTTTTAGGACCTAGCTTAACAATATAATCCTTGACATATTTTAATTTATCTAATATATCTCTTAGCAAATTTTCTATTGACATTATATTTTACAGTCCATTAAAAAAATTATTAACTTATTTTTTACTACAGAAATAAGGTTTTATGGTTAAGGTAATAAGGTTATGACGAGGGACATTTGATTAATTAATATTGTTCTATAACATACCCTTAAAACCGTTGTACTTTTCACTAATTTTCACTTTACACATTTCACGCACTAAATAAAACTGGAACGATAAAAAAAAATATCTTCTTGTCTAACGCTCTTCTTCATTTGGCCGTCCGCGGATCGAAGACCGGATCCTATTGATAGTATGCATCCCCATTGCATCCTGGATCCACCTCTGGTGACAGTTTCTATAAGCGCGGAACACGAAATACGCAATCACCAGGAATATCAACCCAAAAATGGTGTATATAAATATGCTCAGCTGGCCAATGCGGTTTCCGATATCAGACATCGCTGCTGAATTACTTCCTGCCGCATTCTGGTTCAGAATCACCTCTTCCTTTTCTATAGTAGAACGGCACATTTTTGATAGTTACACAACCTTAAACATTCCAAATTTGTAGCACGCCTATACTTCTCGGGTCTCGTCAATTTTCAACATAGGTTCAAAAGTGGAAGGGTCGCCATGTAAGGTCGCCATGTAAGGTGGCCGGTTGGCCAAGGGAAGACGGCAGACATCAGCTAGCGGGAGTTCAATCAAACCACACAACTTTACATGATGATGTCCGTTTATTCACTATTCAAGTAATAATACATATTATAAGAAATAGTTATGTTAAATGCAGCGCAGGCAAATGTAGGTAAAATGCAATATTAACAATATACCTTATACCTACCTAAGTATACACACTACATCCTATTTCTATTCTCCCTCTGTTGTCCAAAGTCCTTGAAGGATTAGTTCATAACCAACTCAACCTCTTCCCCATATAGCCATTTTTGGTCGCAGATTTTTGAAGTTGTAACAAGTCGCATAAGTTTCGTAAATGATACGACACGTTGCGACTGTGTGGGGGTTCGTTTCTATAACACATAGAAACGAACCGTAACCGTTTAGTAACAAAGTGACAGAAATAGTTTTAGTAAGTTTGTGTTGGAGCTATGTCGACTTGTTACAGAAAAAAATGTGTACACACGTTTTACACACTTTGCGTATTGTATGTAACTAGTGCTCAAAATTGGTAACAATGTATAGTAACTGGGTAGTAACATGTGCAGTAACATTACGACAATGTTCCGGAATACTTATAACACTAACATGGATAAATGGAAATCACCAGGTCCAGTCGATCTCAAACTGTGTCTTGTGTTAACTGTCGGTTTACCGTTTTATAAAAATGAAAAAAATGAGTAAACAGCCCAAAATATCACGTAGATTCCGATGGACTTCAACATTTTACAGGAGAGTTAACGAATTAACAAACCAAAATAACACAAGTAAGTTAACCCTAAATATTATAAATGCGAAAGATTGTGAGGATGGATGTTTCACGTAAAAACTACTAAACGGATTATGATGAAATTTTACGGTAATGTAGCTGATACATCAGAATAACACATAGGCTTTCATCTTACTGCGGGCCACGGATCCATCGCGATATATCTAAATCCTACGCGGACGAAGTCGCGGCCACAGCTAGTAATTAATAATATTGTCGGATATTATGCTGTACCTATTGTGACAGATACTCATCATTTTGTTAAACTTTCTAGTGTATTCACCGCTAAATCCGGAAAATAGTGCTGAAGTATTTCCTACTGAAGAGCTTAGTGCTGAAGTATCAAACTTCGAGCACCAGAACCCTGTTGCGACTGTTCGACCCTGTTCTTATAGTATAAGTAATACCAATGAGGTGCCGCAAACTTCCAAATACGCAACAGAAGCCGAAGAATGTGACGCAGATACACTTGAGTATGGATCATCTGATTCTGATAATGAAACACATGCCATAAACGTGAGATACCAAATTCAGCAATGGGCATTAAAGTACCAAATTCCTCACAATGCTTTGAACGAATTAATTGGTATTCTAAAAGATCATCCAAACACAGATTTCAATATGTTTTTACCAAAAGATAGTAGAAGTCTTTTAAAAACGCCGAGATCTAACAATATTTTGCCATTGGGCAATGGGAAATATTGGTACTATGGATTAGAAAATTGTTTAAAAGATGTTTTACCCCGAAGTATGTCAAAATTACCAAGATGTATATTTTTGACATTTAATATAGATGGTTTACCTATAGCCAAAAGTACGAAAAACGATATTTGGCCAATACTGTGCAAAATAGATTGCATGGATATGCCTCCATTAGTTGTATCTATATACTTTGGAAGTACCAAACCGCCTCTAGAAATGTTTTTGCGTCCATTTGTAAACGAGCTATTAAAATTACTGAAAGATGGATTACTAATACAAAAGCAACTTATTATTTTAAAGATTCGTTGCTTTATATGTGATACACCTGCAAGATGCTTTATAAAAGGCGAGTTTAAAAATTCATTAACAAAAAAACGGTTACCTTATTTCAATTCTAATTATGTAGACCTAGTGTAGATCTATAGCTAATTATAAATTACAAGTTAATGCAACTGTTGGTTATCATATCAGGTCAGATTAATTAGCAATACGCCCATTGCTCTTTTTATTGCATGTACTGTGGGGTTTAATAGTTACCATGGGTGTATGAAATGCGCAATCATTGGTGAATTCGACAGAAGAGGTCGACATATGAGTTTTCCCAGAACGGATATGGCTTTGCGCACCGACCATTCATTCAGAAATCGACTTGATCCAGATCACCACAAAGAAAAAAGTGCAGTTGAAGATTTACCCATAGATTTAGTAAATGATTTTACGATTGCAGATGCACTTCATCTACTAGATTTGGGTGTGATGAAAAGATGTTTACTGGGGTGGACTAATGGAAGTTTTAATTTTCAAACGAAATGTCAGCAAGAGAAATACAGGATGTTTCAAGAAAAATTATGGAAATAAAATTAGCCACTGAATTCAAAAACTTTTTGTTGTACTTCGGTCCAGTTGTGCTTAAAGGTTATTTGTCATTTAAGTATATCAACATTTTTTGACATTATTTTGTGCTACCACCATATGTTATTCTGATGCTTATATATCTTACCGGCACATAGCTGAAAAACTTTTTAATAATTACATCGAAAAATTTGCAGAAATTTATGGTCTAGACTCTGTAAGCAGTAACATTCACAATTTATGTCATATTGTTAATGATGTCTCAAGATTTGGTTCTTTACCCTCTCTAAGTGCATATCCATTTGAAAGCTTGCTATTTAGAATAAAAAACCTGTTACAAAAAGGTAATCAACCTTTAGAGCAAGTAGCGAATCGTATACAGGAGCTTTCAAAATTAAATATTGAAAACAAAAAATGTAACCAAACCTATCCGGTAGCAAAATATGAAAGTTTCCTGGCAACAGGTGAAAAAGTATTTACTACTGTTAAAATGAATGATAATTACCAGTTGTCTAGAAACATTAGGGACAAATGGTTTTTAAGTGTACATAATGACATTGTTGAAATGAAGTATGCCATTGCTGCGAATGACAAAATTAAAATCGTTGGAAAGAATATCAGAAACAAATTTGATTTTTTTGAGCGACCGTTCAAATCTTCGCCTATCAATATATATGCAACATCACTTGATTATGAAGCAGAAGAATCAAGAGAATATAATTTCCAAGATGTGAAGTGTAAGCTTTTATGTATGCTTTGCAACTCCCAAATGGTATTTATTCCTGTATTGACAACGTTAGGAGTAATAATAAAATGAAAACAAAAGAAGTCAAAATGTTTATTTCGAAGTCACAAAATCATCACTGACACTTGCACTATAACTTTGCTAGCATTAGTCGCTTGCCACTCATAATCACATCAATCTAAAAGAGCTACTTAATAACAAATCCACTTAATCAGTTTAATATGCAGATGACTGCATTTATATGAATAAAGTTGTATCAATAATATAAAGTTACATATTTGTACGCATTAAGTATTGGTTAGTAAACCTAAATAGAGCAATATGAACAATAAAATTTTATAATTTAACATCTCGTCTCGTCTCCATCATCTATCAATCAAGAAGATAATTTGTCAGCATCTTCGTAGTTAATCATTTTTGTACCTTTGCTGCACAGTACATTATGTAAGTTATCAGAACTGATATTCATAATTTTGGACTCGTGTTTTAAATCCAAGATCTTGTTTTTTATTTTCACGTCAGAGAGTACAGTCACTCTTTTCGATGCTTTGATGGAATATTTTTTTGTGTCTGGAATATCGTCATCTGTAAATGAATAATAATTATAACTTAAACAATATAATGTATTAATTTTGTTTGAATAAAGAATTTAAAGATTATTTTTTATTTTCATTTTAAGATCGTGCTCAGAGGCGCATCTTGGGAGATCAGAGGCCTACGTCCAGCAGTGGACTGTCACAGGTTGATGATGATGATGAAAGAATTGTATTGTCTTCTCTATAAAGTTAGCAAAGCAATGGCTCTCCATACCATACATTCGTGTAAACTTGAGTGTTGTGTCTGTGTTGTGTGCGTGTGCACGTGTACACTACATAATGAGCGTATAGGGGACTGTCCATTGTGTGTATATGTATTGTAAAAGTAATTAAAATAAATTATATAAGTACCGATTTCATTTTCTTTTTCATGTAACTGATCTTCTGTTTCAAATCCATATTTTCTTGGGTTCTTTTGCATTTCCAGATTTGTATTTATCACTTTATCTACTATATTTGGCATTTCCAGGTTTATATTCATCACTTCCTCTTCTTTTTCTTCATCGTCTATATTTGTCGTTTCCAGATAAATATTCATCACTTCTTCTTTTTCTTGATCTAAATTGTTTATAGCTATAATGTTATTTGAAGCATATGATTCTACATTTTTATAATTTATAGTAGTATTCTTTTTCGTTTCGCTCCTTATTTTTTTCGATGTATGTGTGTTCATTGCACCCCTAAAATGAAGCACGTTTTATGATATTAACTTCTACGCATTAAATTTATATATCTAATCGTATTCTATGGTAACTTAAAAGTCTTAAATAGAACAATTAGGTAATACAACGTTACAAAACTAGTAAAATCCGAGTTTTTAGATATTTGTAAAGCACACCAAGCGTAGCAAACACTACGGCACCTTGTGTCATTGTGATAGGTGTTTTTTTTGCAACAAAAGTTTTATGCTTGATATGCTGTTGTCCATATATACACTAATGATAAAAACATATTTGATTACTATTATACTTAAATTCTTCATACTTACGATTTTCTTTTGTTTCTTTGGCCACTATGCTTAATGGCGGCACTATTTTGGAGAAATGAATCCGCTTCTAAAGATGTACAAGCGCTATCAGCAAGATGTACAATCTTGTAAAAACAATTTCTTATATTTATATATTGCATAAAAGGTGGTTTAGAACAACCTTTTATACCTTTCCAGGTAAAATGGTTCAGGAGTTCGTCAGTAAAAAAAGATTTGGTTATTTGCAGTCCAATCTTGCCAATTTTGTGAGTGCCACAAAAAAATTCTTTTATAACCTTAGAATTTTTTTTAACCTGAAACATCACATACATAAACTGTTAATTTTATTTATTTATTCAACCAAATAAATTACAACATCAAATCTGTATTTATTTTGCCAAACAATGTTGGGTACTTAGTAATTATATATTAGTAAACGTACCAATGCTTTTTCGAAATCTGCATTCATGAGTTCGTTTTCCAGTATATCTAGCTGCTCTACAGACTTTATAGGGAATTCGATATTTTTTTGGGTTATCATGTCATCTTTATTTTTTGTGTTTGCTTCCACAGTAAAATCGTTGTTAGAGAAGCTTTTAGATTTCAATAAATCAAATATTTTATCTAGCTGAATTTGCATTACAGCAAATCCTCTTTTTGTTTCCTGTTCAACTAAAAAAAATACATCAACATTAATTATTTTAAACTATAGGTACATCAATTATGAATGAATATCAGGATTCCCCATGAAATAAATGTTAAAGAGTTCCGTCAGCTACATCCTGGCATGGAGCCAAATGAAATCAGATTGATCATCGTATATAATCATCGAAATAACAGCTCTTTATTAGTTTACTACTATTACTAGTACATAAAAAATGTTAAACTCTTACGATTTTGGAAGCGTTGAATTGTTTCCTTAAGAACCTCGTTTGCGCTGGACAGAGCACTATTTTGTGATATCAGTTCGTTCAGGTGATCTAATTTTAGAGTTACTAAGTCATTATGTTCAGGGACGGGGTCTGGATTCGTTGTCATATTATTCTCATTCGTTATTTTTGTGACGTTGTTGGTTTCGATATTTTGCAAAACAATGTAATTTGTTAAAGGGTCATTTTCAATCATTTGATCTTCTTCCAGGTGATTATTTGCTCGCTTATCTTCTGTAATTGTTTCTTTTTTTTCCATAGTTGTGTTTTGTTTTTCCATAATTAAATCAAAATTTGCGTTCAAATCTAATAAATCGGCTGTTACAGACTTTAGAACAGGATGCTTTCTGTTAGTTTCTCGATTTTTTTCATATCTGTAAAAGGTAATTTTTAATTAGGCAGTAGGTCAGTTAGCGCCAGATATATCTTCGCATCCAGGTTCACCAAAAATATCCGATTTCCATAAATGCATTTTTATCTATGCAACCAGAGTAACCATATTTTTGTCAGCACCCAAAGTGTTCATTAAATCTAAGTAGCCACGTGACTTAACGGGCTGCTGAACTCCATTTCTCAATGGGGTTCAGACATCCGGTCGGGTTCAATGCCTAGAAAACTCAGACATGCGCGTTTACAGCCAAAATAACTCCTTTCCTTCCCCATTATGATCTCCAGTGCACACCATTACAGATTCGCGATGGCCTCAACATCCTTGACATGGATGTCAGACCCGATCTCAATCCGAAGGATTAAACACATTGAGAGCGTTATTCAAAATGCTTCTTAATACCCAACTCTAAAGATAGTTACTAAAAATAGGTACGTTACCAATGTTAGGTATTTCCTAATTCAAGGTGTGGTTTTGCATTCTCGCCATATTTGCATAGACGATTGTAACGGGTACCCTTAATCACTTAATAATATTATTTAAGTTCTTCCGTTAATTAATACCCGGATATTTGATAAAACAATTTTGTAATATCCAGAATAATCACCTAAGTAGTATCAGAATAACCGCCACGTTGACCGCGAAGCCACACGCACACAAACGTAAAAGTAGCGGTCACTGACCGCCAGGCGCCACAGCTGATCGCTGTCAGCTGGTACGGCACGACGTTAATAATACAAATTTGGAATCCACGTATTAACATTTTAATTCGGTATTCACAGTTGATTATTTAGAAATTTACGTTAGATTATTACACACAACACAACCACACTAACCTAACCACACACAATATACGCGACAAACGCGTTGCCACGGTAACATAGTGGCGTTGCGACTGCGCTGCGACACGACAAGTGACCGACTGACGAATACACGTGTTTAGCCGATGGACGCGGCGCTACCGGCTTTAAACTAGCCGAAAAGCAAAAGCGCTACTTGGCCAAGAGCGAGTCGTTTTTAAGAAAGTTTTATTTTCAAGTAATTATTATTTTTCAAAATATTTTTTTAAATTTATTTTTTTACTGATTCGTGTTTATACATGGAGTATACCTACCCCTGCAAATATGGCGGGAATGCAAAACCACACCTTGTATACCCAGATTTATAAACACAGATAAATGATAGGTCTCGCTGCGCTCGGCTCGAGGTGTACTTGTAAAATTCGGCAACAAATACTACGCGGCGTACTTCGTGTAGGCGATGTGTCAATTGGGCGTACCGAGCGGGCGTTCTATGTTTTAATAATCAATTGTTTACACACATTACAATAATGAGTTGCCGCATTTACGAAGCTGTTGTTTTGAGATAGCGCGGTATGTATCTAGTCGAGCGCAGCGAGACCAATCATTTATTTAAGTACACAGAGTTATTGATACTTTATTATACCTTTTAAAGCGCCGGTTTAACAGACAAATAATATACCGGCCGCGGCAGCGGAGGCGCTATGCTGAATATCGAGCGAGTGCGTGCGTGCTGATCAACTGAATGAAACGAACTGACCGTTTCCGAGCCGTGATTGGAGTGAGCACAGAACACTATTAGGTACTCACGGGGAGGGAGTGAGTGGATAGATAGTACCTATTGCCGGCTGCATCAACGCCGCGCCCGACCCGCGCCACCCGTCATTATCGCTGCTATCTATATATCTTTCTCACTCTTGGCTCACTTACTTAATAGAATAGTTTTACAATCATATTGTAAAACTGTGTTAATAGCCTCGAGAATCCAGCCTAGATTGCCGAAAGTATGACTTGCGTGTACCTATGTAAAAAGACTAAGTAAAAACCTAAGTAAATAGACTAAGGTAACAAAAATAAAAAATAACCTTTTAGAACAGGATTAGTGGTTAAAACATACCAGTAGTCAAAGTTAATTAAACTTACCTCTCCTCGTCTTCAGTGTCTTCAAAGTTGGAATAAAGGTCCTCTAATTTAAGTCCTTCTGCAAAAGTATCGATTCCGGTGACCTTTACTTTGCATTTTATTTTTTTCCAATTTTCGGCTGGCACTGTATTTTCATTACGTCTTAAAAGCTCCAAGTCGCTGTTTTTTTTTGATCGCGGCCAATAAAGGACGTTGTCTTTCACCCACGTACTAGGTACAAGGGATATCAATTGAGAAGATCCTTCTTTTGTTAAAACAATGCAATATGGCATTTTGTCTGGCAGACGTTACTACAGTTTGAGAACCTGTAAACAAAAAATCAAGGATAGTCCATTTTATAAATTCAGTCACCTTGTGACGACTTTACGTAACATGTCCACACAATGTCGTAACTTTGTGACTAGTTGTGACGAGAATATTTTACACTTAACAAAATATTTTTTTTATTATTTATTGATTTTACGGTTTATTCTGCTAAAATAGTTTGTTATTAAATATTAAACTTTATTATTGCATTCAAATACAAGCTTTTGATAATAGAATATGAAAATATTATTAAAAAAAAACAATGTGTATTTTCGTCGGAATGGTCAAGTTTATGATACTAATGTGGCGCGTTGGTAAATTTCAACCTTTCCCACTAAATTACACGATGAATTTCATTTCCCATTAAGATTAGAGTATTAAAAAGCATAATTTTCAATAAAAACATCTTTGTTTACTTACCTCGGTGATATGATGGCGGACTGGCGGTTTAACTTTTTTATTTTAATAATTCACGTCACTTCACGAGTCAATGTCAACGAATGATCGGTTATTAGCGATTGAATGAATGATGTGTGGGTACTCTGGTTAAAATTTGGTAACAATGTTACGACAAGGTTACGACACGGCGAAACCACATGTTACTGTGTCGACTCTTCCCCAATTTTAGTTGCAGCGACTACTCCAACATGAAACGGCGACGAGATTATATGTCCAGAATAAATCAGTGTAAACACTTGGTGTCGAAACCGTTACATCATGTTCCCAAAAATGGCTATATGGGTCCTCAATCGTTACAATCTCCTCAATCCCTTCCAGTCTGGTTTCCGTCCTGGCCATAGCACTGTATCTGCACTTGTTAAGGTCGCATGACATAAGGCTGGGTATGGAAAACGGCAAACTTACTATCCTATCCTTGTTAGATTTTAGCAATGCGTTCAACACTGTTGATTTCGACATTCTTCTTGCATTGCTCTGCTCTCTTAACATATCTCCATCGGTAATTCAGTGGTTTTATAGTTACCTGTATGGGCGTCGGCAGCGTGTACGCATTGAAGATTTATTTTCTTCGTGGTGTGACACGAGTGCTGGCGTTCCTCAGGGTGGTGTGCTATCATCTCCTCTTTTATTTGCCATTTTCATTAATTCTATATCTTCTTGTCTCTCTTCCTCGTACCACCTCTATGCAGACGATCTCCAATTATACTCACAAACATCTGTCGAACGTTTAGATGAAGCTATTGGAACTACCAACGATGACTTATGCCGTATAGCAGATTGGAGCAAATCGTATGGATTAGCCGTTAACCCCACTAAAACTCAGCTATCATCGTGGGTAGTTCTAGACTTCTTGCAAAGGTAGACTCCTCAAGACTCCCTCCAATAGTTTTTAATAATGTGATTGTTCCCTATAGCAATCAAGTAAAACATCTTGGGGTCATACTTGATAAAAAATGTGCGTGGGATCCTCAGATTCAGTCTGTTAGCCTAAAGTTGTTTGCTTCTGCAGCTTCACTCCGTAGACTGCATAATTTTCTGCCGACTGCGACTAAAGCTGCGCTCGCTCAGTCTCTTCTACTTCCCTTACTAGACTACGCTGATGCCAGTTACTTAGACCTTAGGCAAGACCAATTGAACAAGCTTGAGCGGTTGCAAAACTTTTGCATACGGTTTATTTTCGGTTTTCGGAAATTTGACCATGTTTCAGAGTTCCGCTCAAAACTTAAATGGCTCCCTATCCGTCTTCGCCGGAATACTCATATCCTTTCCCTTCTATATACCATATTTATCAATCTTGAAGGATTGATCAATATGGCATATCTCCCATTTATTTAAAATAACGTTTCCATTTTCTCTTTTCCACCAATACCCTTTCTCTTAGGTCATCAGAAAACTTGGTTCTCAACATTCCTGCACATAATACTAACTTTTGTGATGCGTCATTCTCTGTGCAAGCTGTGCGCCGCTGGAATGATCTACCAGTTGATATCAGACGTGCTCAGTCTCTGTGTAGCTTTAAAGCTCATGATAAAAATTATTACTTGTCACTTAAATAATATGTTAGTATTAAGTCATTCGTTTCAGCATTTGAAATATTATAATTTGATTATTTATTGTGCAATATATATATATATAATATGTACACGCATCGCACACTTGGACGAAGAGGTGGAGAGCATGTATGAAGACATCTCTAGAGCTTTACATACCACCTCTAAGGCTCACTACAACGTTGTCATGGGAGACTTTAAAGCCAAAGTGGGAGTACAGACCTGCAGTGAATCGACAATAGGACCACACGGATTTGGCAGTAGGAATCACAGGGGGCAAATGCTTGTCAACTTTCTCGAGAAAGAGGGGCTTTTCTTGATGAATTCGTTCTTCAAGAAACAGCCCCAAAGGAAGTGGACGTGGCAAAGCCCCGACACTGTGACTAAAAATGAGATCGACTTCATCATTACGGACAAACGGCGCATATTCAGAGACGTCTCAGTGATCAGTAGGTTCAATACTGGAAGTGATCACCGACTTGTACGAGGCACTCTGGATATCGACTTCAAAGCCGAGAGATTCCGATTGATGAAGTCCACACTCCGACCAAACCTACTCCAAACCGTTGTTGGGTCTGAAACATTCCAATTAAAATTGGAAAATCGATTCGCTGCCTTGGAAACCACAGATGACGTAGACCAGAAACTCGAAGAAGTGGTGTAAATCCTCAGGGATGAAGGGACGAAGTTTTGCGAGAGCAAGCGTACGGGCAAAAAGTCCAAACTTTCGGCAGAAACACTTCGACTAATGGAAGAGAGACGAACAGACCCTTTGTCAGCTTTGTCAATTAATCAGGTGCGCAACAAAACCATTAAGAAGCTGGTACGACAAGACCTCCGATCCTCTAACACGCTCTTGATTAAAGAATCAATTGAGCAGAATCGGGGGTCGAAAGTGTTCGCCCAGCCTCTGGGTAGAAGCCACCTCACAAAGCTGACAACGTCAACGGGGAACGTCGTCGCATCCAAGTCGGAGATTTTGTCAGAAGTTGAAGACTTCTACGGCAAGCTCTACGCATCGCATGCTTCAAGGCCCGTACCCGATACTGAGGATTGTAGAGCCACATTGACCCGCCACTTCACAGAAGACCTGCCCGAAGTCAGCCGAGATGAGATCGTGATGGCCCTTAAACAGCTCAAAAATGGAAAGGCCCCAGGTGAAGACGGAATCACAACGGAGCTTCTAAAAGCTGGAGGAGCCCCAGCTGTAAGCCAGCTGCAACAGCTCTTCAATTCTGTTCTCTTCACTGGGAGAACTCCACAGGCATGGAACAGGAGCATGGTGGTTTTGTTTTTCAAAAAAGGTGACAAAACCCTCTTGAAAAACTACCGCCCGATTTCGCTTCTGAGCCATGTCTACAAGCTGTTTTCAAGGGTCATCACGAACCGTCTTGCGCGAAGACTCGACGAGTTCCAACCTCCGGAACAGGCCGGATTTCGAAGCGGTTACAGCACCATGGACCACATCCACACAGTGCGGCAGATTGTACAGAAGACCGAAGAGTACAATCGGCCCCTGTGCTTAGCGTTTGTGGACTATGAGAAGGCCTTCGACTCAATTGAAACCTGGTCTGTTCTGGAGTCCTTGCAGCGTTGCCAAGTCGACTGGCGATATATCGAAGTGATGAGATGTCTGTATAATGCCGCAACGATGAGTGTACAAGTACAGAACCAGCGTACTAATCATATCCACCTGCGTCGAGGAGTGAGACAGGGGGACGTCATATCCCCGAAACTGTTCACTAACGCCTTGGAGGATATGTTTCAGACGCTGGCCTGGAAAAAATGTGGCATCAACATCAATGGCAAGTACATCTCTCACTTACGATTCGCAGATGACATCGTCATTATGGCAGAGACGCTGCAGGACTTACAGAGGATGTTGAATGGCCTAGCTGATTCTTCTCGTCGCATCGGTCTCCGGATGAATTTGGATAAAACCAAAGTCATGTACAACGAGCACGTTGTTCCGGAACCGATTGCCGTAGATGGAATCCCACTCGAAGTTGTCACTAAGTATGTTTACCTAGGGCAGACGCTCCAACTAGGCAAACATAACTTCGAAAAGGAAATCCAGAGAAGAATTCAGCTGGGCTGGGCAGCATTTGGAAAACTCCGTCGAGTCTTCTCGTCGCATATACCACAGTGCCTAAAGACAAAAGTCTTTAATCAGTGCGTCCTACCCGTCTTGACATACGGAGCCGAGACGTGGACACTCACGGTTCGACTGGTCCACCAATTTAAAGTCGCTCAGCGAGCTATGGAAAGAGCTATGCTCGGTGTTTCTCTGCGGGATCGAATCCGGAACGAAGTAATTCGCCAGAGAACTAAAGTGATCGACATAGCTCATCGGATTAGCAAGCTGAAGTGGCAGTGGGCTGGTCATATCTGCCGTAGGACCGATAACCGTTGGGGTAGACTGGTTCTAGAGTGGAGACCGCGAATCGGTAAACGTAGCGTAGGACGCCCTGTTACCAGGTGGAGCGACGACATTCGTAAAGCGGTGGGCAGTGACTGGAAACAAAGAGCCGAAGATCGGGCTCAGTGGCATGACTTGGGAGAGGCCTATGTCCAGCAGTGGACTGATACCGGCTGATTATGATGATATATAATATGTATATTTTGTTTTATTATATATTTGTATTACTTATGTATGTATATGTTTATACATGTAGATTATTAGTAAGTCTATGTATTAAAATACATTTAAACCCTTTCCTCATCATACCTATCATGCCACCGTCCATGCTCCACATAATTAAATATCATTTCCATCCTAAGGTTGTCTGGAAGACATCGCTTTTAGCGATAAGACCGCCCATTGTACCAGTAATTTACTTAGTGCAAATGTTTGTTTCTCCTTTTTTTGTGCAAATTGGTGTCAGTAAAGAGTTATTGTATTGTATTACATAGCATATTGTAGTACATAGCATAATAGTTAGAGACAATAAATAGCTTCAATGGAGTGCAGTCGTGTCATTTTAATATAGTAATAAACCCCAACATTACATGGCGACCCTGCCTAAAAGGTCTGCCAAGGGGATCGGGAGTGTTAATAGTACAGTGATAAAGTCATTTTTTTTAAATGTTTTGCTCTACCGTGGAGATAGAAGATGTGTTCATAAACCAAAACGCGGTTGGAGACAACAACGCTATTGTGAAGCAATTGGGCGGCCACCTAGACCGCCTAAGTATTGGCGTGTTTGTTATAATGAGGCTACTGAGCATCGTTTTCTTATGGTTTATATGGAAGGCGTACAAAAGATGTCACGGACAATGGATCCAAGTAGAGATCGGACTCCATGCGATGCACCGCATTCGCGCATCACTACGTAGACGGGAGACGGCCTAATTTCGGCGCGACATAATGTGAGAGTGTTCGTGAAAACTTTCAAACGCATATCAGTTATCCATAACCTTAAATTCATTATTCATGAAGTGAAACAATTATTTCGCAATAGTTAGATGCAATTCGAAGGAAGCGCAGCGGAACGCCAGTGTCAGCATTTTTACGCGCTCGGTATCGTGTTCGCTTGGTCTTTGTGCACCTTTTTAGTGACTTTAAATAACTGCGTTATAAGTTGATGATACATGAAGCTATGAACAATGAACTATTATTAGATAAGATATTAGATAAGACACTTTACATTGAGTTATGAGTTTTAGATGCGGTAATTTACATATAACCATGAATCATTAGATGCGGCATATAATTATTATGAAGTAAATGTTAATTATGATTAATAGCTTGAAAGAATATTATGATACTTTGATAGGAATTAGAAAATACTTAGTTAAAAAGGGACAGAGTGAGGACTGAGGTTAAGTTGAGTCAAGCTCACGGTATTTTTGACCTATGCAAGGACATTTTAAATACATTAAGAGCAAATACGGATCGCGAGCTAGTAGTATTCAGTATAGAGATTTTTGAAAAGATAAAAAAGGTTTTTGACGAAATTAATATTTTATGTGCTTTTCCTGAAACAGAAACGAGTAAAATGGAGTTTAACTTAAAAGCGGCGTGTAGTTTGATTCCAGCTATGGACGGGACTGAAGCAACAACCAAAAGAATGATTGGACTCCTTGGAGATGTACGCAGATATGATCAACGAAAATGGTAAATCCCTTTTAATTACATTTATTACTAAAAGTCGCCTCTCAGAAAACGCTAAGTTGCGCATTTCAGGTAATTATACAAAAGTCGAGGACCTGAGATTTGCGTCAGCATCTTGTGACGAGAAAATTTTTCCTTACGCTACAAACGCAGCTGCAAAATTTAAGACAAGGTTCAAGGTCTATCGAGGAATACGGCAGTAAGATCGAAACCCTGATGACCGAGATGACGATCTCGCAGGCGGATAACGACGTTAACGCTATCTCTGTTGAAGCCATTAAATGAAAAAGTCGCACTAAAACGGTTTTCAGATGGACTGCGGAGCACTAGATTGGGCACGATCGTCGCTTCGCGCAACTACTCCAGCCTCAAGGATGCCATCCAAGCAGCGAAGGGCGAGAATGCTATGTCTTCGCAACCCTCAGGTGAAATTATGCATGCATCACGGCAAGAAAATAGTTTTAATAACTCGAGACGCGCAAATGGCCGAGGCTACCGAAATAAACAGGGGCCTCGTCATTTCAATTATTACCGTGGTAAATATAGTAACAATTATTACCGTGGACAACCTGGGCATGGAAACATGCAACACTATAGGGGAAATAGTAGGAGACCAACGTTCAATCATTACTAACAAACTAGAGGTAACAGATACGTGACAAACAACTATGGCGCAAGGCCTGCACGAAATATATTTTCGGCAGGGCAAACCAGCAGCACCCGTAGTGATGAAAGGGAAGGCTCAAATAATGCAAGGCAGTTTTTCGAGTTTAAGCATAGTATTTTTTCATGCACTGGTAATGCAAAGTACGTTGCAATATATATAAATAACATTAGAAATTATTGGTTAATAGACACAGGCGCGGCATTATCTGTGGTAAAGCGCGAAGCATTACCACGTAACATCCCCATACATAGAGATGATACTTTAATTAATGGAATAGGAGGACAAAAGAGGTCTTTAGGCTGTGTAAATTTAACAATATTTAATCCACATCAGCAAACTTTCGAACATAACTTCCTTGTGTTTGATTCATTACCACTAAAAGCCGACGAATTATGGGCTTAGATTTTCTAAAAAAATACCAGGCGAATATCAACTTAGATGAACATATTCTCACATTAAATAGGAGCGGAAGGATGGAGTTTACGTGAAGAAAATAAGGTAAATAACTTACTTTCAATCCCGGCGAGATCAGAATCTATCCACCATATTTATTTAGAAAATATTGGTTTGAGTGATGACGTAGTCGTGTTTGGAAGACAGTTAGAAGAAGGAGTGTTTCTCGCGAATACAGTTGTAAAAGTTAAAAATAATAGGATACCAATAATGATTATGAACGTAAGCGAAAAAGACGTATGTTTGCCAAATTTTATACCAGATTTACAACCTTTGAGTTACTATTCTTTATGTGAATTTAGCAAAAGTAGTAGCCAGAGTGTTTATGAGGAAGGTTTAGGTGCATAATTCGTTAAGGTTTTGTGTAAATTGTTTGAAATATGACGATGATTGTTAAATGTTGTCAAATGTTAATATTTTATATTCGATGCAACAAACTGATGCAAATTTTTTAGGCATATATGTTCTACCCGTGCGAAGCCGGGGCGGGCTGCTAGTTGTTGATAAATCTGCTACATTAAAATAGTTCAATAATGCCAAAAGTAATTAAAAGTGGTAAGTGAGAAACTGTTATCAAAGTACAAAGTAAAAGCCTCGGAACAATGACTAAAGCATGGAAGCCGGGCTAAAATAAAAATCGAGTAAGCTATATTTTGAAACGAGCAAAAAAAAATGTCTTTGTCTACCCTGATATTCGTATCATTTACTGTATTTGCATGGACGAAATCGTCATGAAATTGCCATCTCCGAAGAAAAAAGGCAAGAGAGGTGCGTTTATGTTCGATATCGATCTCGAAAAATATAATGTTAAGTAGTTTAAAAACGTCTCATCCTTGCCTTGTTAGATTTTTTTATAAATAGAAATTTATATTTAACTATTTCATTTGGTGCTGATATTTTATCTATTAAATATATAAGTATTATAACAAAAAAAATTGTTACTTTAATTCATATTCTATTAAAAATATTAACATTCCAAATACTATAAGTGCCAAGCAAAATGTTGTATGTAACTGAATTTCCAAAACAGTTATACCAAATAAAAATATTTCTTACTTTGTGAATTAATTTTTTGTATTATTTTTTCCCGCTCTGTCTAATGACAACCCAGCCAGTTCAAAACTACTTAAACTATTGAAGTAATAAGCTGTCTTGTTTTTACACTACGGTGTCTTATATTTACCCCAAAGTAGCGGAAAAAAATGAGACACATTTTATAATTTTTTGTTACATAGATAGGATTGACAGGAAAGCTGGTAGTAATTTATTGTAGGAAATTAGGGAGTGCAAAATACAATTGCTTGAAAGATGTTAAAAATAACTTTATCAACCTTAAAACTTTAAAGTTTACCTTTTTGTCTCATATTTACCCCACCTGACCCTACCAGGACCGAAATGTAAATCTCGCAAACTCTCTGCTCAACTTTAGTACCAGAGCACACGCAGATGGAATGCGATTCGGTTGATAGTGCAATAAAAAGGAGATTGAAGAACAGAGAAATCCACTTACCAAGCGATTACAGTACGGTGAGAAAAAAGGCGCGTCATCACTCCCCTTATGAGGTGCTTACGGTTTATCACAAAATTTGTCAAAAACTATGCTGATCCCAAAAACTGGGTTTACAAAAGTATTCGACCAGGACGTAAAGCAGGCGAGGCACAGGTCACCGACATTCGAGCGATTAAATACACCCCTGGATTGTAAAATACAAGATACATACTTGACTTTGCCGATGATTGGTTTGATTTGATACAGTCAACAGGTTATTAATCATGAAGTTACATACCTACGTCTTTATCCTGGGCCAATTCCTATAAAATCTACTAAATACAATCATTTGCAACAGCTTAAATCTGACATACTTCCGGATTGCCACGCCTTTTAGGATAATTTACCTAAAACAAATTAAAACATGTTTAAGTGTCTCTAATTTTCCGATCTCGAAAAGCTATGATTCTGCATTAAAACTACATCAAGTTAGTTGATTTCAATAAATATTTCTTTCATGTGTTTGATTAAGAATACTTTGTAATTATTACAATAAATTTGAAGTGGACCTGGTGAAACCAATAACTCCTAATTAACACTAACTTACAAAGGACTTGTTTAAACTCGAAATCAAAGCAAGCATTAAATAAAAGCTTGTAATTTACTGTCCCTTTTCGCTGATGATAGTACGGTAGTGATCAAATGTATGGAAACTCTACCAGAGTGACATTAATGACACGTTAGCCTCAATCATCCAATGGCTAGATAATAACAACCTAAAAATTAATTTAACAAAACCTCAAATAATGCATTTTAACCAAAGATCACATAGAAATACTATTAACGTTAGCTACAACACAACAAATATTTGCGAAGTTGAAACGACAAAATTTTTAGGACTGATTATCGACAAGCAGCTTAACTGGAAAGCACACATTACAGAACTCTGCAGAAAATTAAGCAGTACTGCATATGCATTATTGAAAGTGGCCCCTATTGTAAACACCGATGGCTTACTGATTGCCTACCATGGACTCGCTGCTTCCAGCCTCCGGTATGGTAGCATCTTTGAATTATTTCGACGGATGTCGGATGTTGTGCAGCGGAATAGGCGATGTAACAACAGACTGTGTCTACATAGGGCAAAAACTACCTTGATGCATAAGAGTCTGTTTTGTATGGCTCCAAAAATTTATAATAAAATCCCAAATTGTGTAAAGAACAAGAACATATTATTATTTAAAAATAAATTTAAAATGCTATTGGTTTGTTAATGTTACTATTCGATTGACGATTTTCTAAATGATAATATTAATGATTTTAACTCTGACCACAGAATAATAAATTGTACAAGTACAGAAATTGCACTCCCTGAGAGCAAAAAGGCGAGATGAAACCTAGTTACAACGTCGGTAACGTTCAAAATGCGCTTCACGCCTCGACTGCGACCTTGCATTTGTGTCACAGTGTCAACTAATAGTAACTATGAACCGCGTGTTGCGCACAGTGAAATGCACCGTAAGTCCGCATAGCGAGAGTCTAAATAACTCGGTCAACTCGCGGCCTCTCCTATAGGGTTGAATGTTATAAGATAACTTATTGAAGCCTTTAATTGGTAGCAGAATACTTTAAGGTAGAACAATGTAATGAGTATATTTAAAGTGCTACATTCATGTTTAATGTCGAGGTAGGATAAAAGTACTACAGTTATACTTTAATTAAGATAGTTTATGTGATAGTTTAATTAAGATAGTTAAAACTAAAACAACCGACTTCCATGCCGCGCGAGTCAGTTTCGATTGCAAGTTTGGAGACGTTTATCGTCATATCTCTGGAGACCCTCATCAGATCTCGACGAAATTACAATGGCCCCACAGCGGCAACGAACTCTACCGATTAAAAAAAAATCATTCAAATCGGTTCACAATTGACGAAGTAATCGCGCAACATACACACAAAGACGAATTAAGAACCTCCTTCTGTTTGGAAAGTCGGTAGAAAATAATGTTATGAACATTATTTTCTACCGACTTTCCAAACAGAACAGAGGTTCTTAATTCGTCTTTGTGTGTTGAACGTAGACGTTCAATTGAAAATGAGTATGTAAAAATGTATAAGTATGTATAAACGTATGCTACGCAATGCTTTGTAGCCCTTCGTTTAGACATACTGAATAATATTTTTGTATGTTAATATCGTAAGCAAGGAATATAATAATGAGGTAGGTACAAGTAAGGCGCGCGGCCGATCGAGAGCGCGCGTGACACTTAACTGACTGAACATGGACCCGAGAGGGTGCGCGGAAGTACTTGTAGTTTCATAGCTACAGCGCAGAGTGCGACAGGCCTGCTCTGACTCCTATTTGTGACATTGTATTTTATGACAGTTTTATTATTTATTTTTCATTTTATTTAACTTGACATTTTCCTCATTACAATGTATTTGACAGAACTTTGTTGCTTTATCCATATTTTATTCATTTATATCTGTTCTAATAATAATGTAATAATTAATTTTCCTGTATTTCCTGTATTGTAATACCTACTCTTAGTCTTTTAAGATAATTTGATGCCATCTCTCTATTTATGTAAACAAAAAAATAAATGAATTGCACACCATTGTCAATATTGGTAGAATGTAAGTCCGTCTAATGTATTAACATCTTTTTTATATCTACTACATTCAGCAATAAAAATTTTGAATTTGAATTTGTACTAGGTACACATTTTCAACCAAAAGGAAGTAAATAAACACAAACAGCCTTACTAATAATTTTTTTTACGCCCTGTATGCACATTGTATACCACAAAAGCTGACCAATAAAAATATTTTTGACGTAAGCGTTGCGTAAAGTTGGTATACAGATGTGCCAATATCAAAGGACGCTATCCATTTCCTAAACAGCCTGGGACCCTAATTTAGCGAGTGTGAACGAAATTAAAATGGTAGATTTCTCTTTTATCAGCCGATCGAAATCATGTCTAGACAAGTAACTATTATTGAATCTGTGTCTAGTATTCTGTGAAAAAACGTTTTGATTCTTCTAACTTTAAAAAGTATGCTGCAATTTGAGGATCGTTTGTGTTAGATTTGTTCTCATTGAAATTAATAACATAAATTATTTAGACATATTTGACCATTGGGAGATGGAGCAGGCAAATAGAAAAATCGAAAATACTATGAAGAAGATGCAGATTTTCATTTTATGTCCAAATACAGGTTAACAAAAAGCTATATGAAAGAAACTAAATGCAGTGATTATATTCTCTTTGGAAATTGACAATTTATTCAAAGATGGCTACCACGAAGGCTAAATGGATTATTATATACACTCTCTATGGATGGCTACAATCATGTTGATATTGTATCCATGGAGACTAGCCTAGCAGTCTCCATGGCTTCAATGTCAACAGAGGAAAACAGTCAATTTGAGTGTTTCGTTCTAAATTTGTTGTGAGTCTTCCACTCCAACTAAAAGAAAATATTTTCCATTTAATCAACTAATTTCAACATTAATATTGCTTTCCTAAAACAAAATTTTATGTCTAATATTAATAATTAGTAAGCTTTATGAAAAAATCGAGTACGGAACTATTTAAGACGAAAACAGTTTCTAAACGAATTGACTAATGTTGCCAAATGAAAAAGAAAAAAGTGTTAAACGTCTTTGTTGATACCCACCGCCTATTCAACGTTTATTAGTCAAACGATGAATTGATGCGTGTTTAGGGTGTTATCATACTAGCGGATTGCGAGCGTCCTCAAAGCGGAGCGGGCGCGCAACGGATTCGTTACGGGCGCGCAACGAACACGCCGCGCATGCGCAGCGAATTCGTTGCGGACGCGCAACAAGATCGTCGCGAACAGCAGAGTGGACGCCATTTTGTACTGTCTCGTACAAACGCCAGCCCGTCCGCCCCGCCTCACATCAGTACGTAACGAGACACGAACGTGAGAGGACGTATGATCATCATGGCATCGTTGAGAGATTCGGATATTGATACAGAGTTATTTATAAGTGAAATTCAAAGTCGTTACGTAATATGGGATCAAAAAAGCAGAGAATTTAGTGATCGTAATTTTAAATAAAAGGCATGGGAAGAGATTTGCAATTTATTTAATCAAGGCTTTACGGAAAAACAGTCAAGGAAAAAAATGAAGCAGGTAAGAGGAACACAATACTATTTATATGTACTTATGCTGCCATGGTAATGCTCCTTCATTTGAAACAAAATAGTCGGCAAATGTATCTCTTATCGCATTATTTAAAAGTCTACAAACATTTCCACTAACGTGTGGGTTGTCATTAAGTCCAAATATTTGTGGTACTTTCTTACGACGTCTTATTACCTTAACTTTAGATCGTACAAAATTATGCAATATACAACAAGTTTTGACTATTTCTTCGCCAAAGTCAATTCCAACATTGGTCGATGAAAAATACGCCATTTATTAGTCATGATTCCAAAAGTGCACTCTATATATCTTCGTGCTCGGCTTAATCTATAATTGTGTATTCTTTTTGTAGGCGTTAAATAGTTGCCAGCATACGGTCGTTGCATGTACTTTGACAATGCAAATGCTTCGTCGCCAATAAAAGTAAAAGGCAACGCCATTTCATTGTTTGTTATTTGTTTTGGTTTTGGAATATTTAAACGATTTTCTTCTATATCACTTCTCAATTGGCTTCTTTCAAATATAGTTGAATCTGAAATTTTTCCGTAAAAACCGACATCAACAAATATATACCTGTAGTTGGCGTCACAGACGGCTAGCAAATTCATGGAGAAATACTTTTTGTAGTAAAAATATAGTGAGCCACTATGACACGGCTTTATCATCCTTATATGTTTGCCGTCCACTGCACCTATGCAGTTAGGAAAATCAGCATTTTCTGGAAAGCCTTTACTAATGTTTTTCCAGTCTTCTGTTTGCTTGGGTGGCATACAAATATGAAATAAATTTTTGATGATAGCTTGACATGTCTCCCGAACTATTTTTTGTATTGTTGAAAATCCTCTTCTAAATAAAAATGCAGGTCCATTAAAGAGCACCCAGTTGCCAAATACCTGAAATATTTCTTTATTGTTACAGTTGTTAAACTACAAAAAAGATGGAAAGGAATCCGCGACGCCTACGTCAAAGATAAAAATAAATAAATAAAAATAATTTTTGTAATTTGTAATTGTAATTGTATTCACCTTTGGTATCATTTTTGAATACTACTACGCGGACTCGTCCTTCGAAAACCCCACCACCAGCAATTTCAGATGATGAGAATACAATAAACATAAGCGATAATAAAAGAAGAAAAAATCTGATGATGCTGAGGATAAAATGATTACAAAGTTAATGCAAAGGATGGACGAGAGGATGAATAAAGACAAACGAAGTGGTGAAAGTGAACCCGAATACAACTTTGCGTTGTCTCTGGTTGATGATTTAAAATCAATTCATCCAGACTATAAAATGGATGCCAAAATGGAGATCATGGGAGTTTTGAAAAAATATAAGCATCCTCCAAACTATCCTGGGTATTTTACAAGTTCAGAGCCATCCCGAAATAATTCATTGCAACCAATTAATTCTTCACCAAGTGTTTATGACGAGAACAGTCACACTGAAGATACAATTTATAATGATTTATTTTCAGAATAGTAATAATTTCCTAAATCCTGGTTAGTTACCTCCTTTTAATGCGAAATAATTTAGTCACTTACAGATAGATACGTTGATAATTTATAGGTAACTAATGATTATCCGATTAATAATAATAAAGAAGTATAATTAATTATCTCATGTGTACTTATTTTATGTTAAAAACATATCTTATACTAATTACGAGCCTTTCTTCAGGTGACACTGATAATCTCAAATGTGTGTCTTTATGTTTTAAGTCCGATTGTAACAGATGCAACAACTCATAAAATGTAGGTCTTGACATTCGCAGGTAGGAACGAAATTGTTTAGGATTATTTTTTAATCGTTTGCAAAACAACACAAAGTAGTCGCTCTCTTCCATTCGATTAATTGATGATGGATCTTCCCAAATTCGTCGATGCTTTCGTTTTTGTCTCCGGCGTCTCCGAAGTAACAAAGCCAACAGCAGTGTTTACTCGTCGGAATCCATTTTGTTACTGAGTGTATTGTACGTCGTTAATTCGCTACAAACACGCGACGAAAACGTAGCGTATTTGCCACGCGTCCGCGACGTCCGCGCTGTGCAGCCGCTGCGTGTTCGCGACGCATTCGCTGCTTGCCCGCCCCGCCCTGTAGCCGCTCCCAAACCGCTAATATGATAAGGCCCTTAGCGTTTATTCATTGTGCAACTGTACAACAGTTTAACAGGTGTTTAGGCAAGTTTTTATTAGTAAGGCCGTATAACATTTTTTCGTCTCCTGTTAAATTTGGGTTTTCAACAGACTTCCCAAAAAAGGAGGTTCTCAATTCGTCTGTATGTTTTTTTTTGTGTGTATGTTACGCGATTACTCCGTCAATTGTTAATTGATTTGAATGATTCTTTTTTTAATCGGTTCGTTTCCGATAAGGTCCCATTGTAATTTCATCGAGATCTGATAAGTATCTCCAGAGATATGACGATAAACGTCTCAAACTTGCTACTGAAATTGACTCGCGGAGCATGGAAGTCGGTTGTTTTAGTTTTTAAACTATCTTAATTATGTTAGGAGGCATTCGAACATCGTCGTCGATATGTAAATCTTTCTATGAAATAAAATTTAGTGAACTAAATTTTTAATTTTCTAGTGAACGCCAACACAAAGTGAAAATGTAAAATAAAACATTTAAAGGGACCCCCTCTAACTTTTTAATTTAATTGGTAACCCCGTTTGAGAGTAGTAAAAGTAATATTAAATATTCGAACAGTATATTAATACTATGTTATATATTTATATAACACTAGAAGTGTCCCGCGGCTTCGCCCGCGTTAAAAACTTATTTTATTTACTTAAAACTTTTCTCTTGTAAAAACGATTCTATCAATAAAGACATCAAAAAAGAATTAGCCAAATCGGTTCACCCGTTCTACGTTATCGCGTGACTAAGGCAATTCGGGATTCATATTAATAAAACCCGAAAAACCCAAAGTTTCAGACTTTGTTGCCTACCCCATTTCGAAAAATCCTACAACACGTACTTTATCTCATCTTGTTTCGCCATACAAACTATGATTCCCCGTTCCGTATCCGGAAGGAATTTTTAGAAAATCTTTTCTGAGCGGATACCTACGTCGAAATAACTATCTGCATTCTAAATTTCAGCGCAATCCGAAACAATATTGATTTTTAGACTTTGTTACCCCAGTTTATCCTGTTAGGGTGGCATTTTGAAAAAGTCTGAAACTCGTATTTACTTATTTATTTACAGAAGTACTTGTGTGAAATGTCGTTAAAATGACTATCCAAACTTTGAACCCCCGCTTCATCCCCTTGAAGAGTGAATTTTGAAAAATTATTTCTTATCCTATGTCAAAATAACTATCTGCATGCCAAATTTCAGCGCAATCCGATACAATATTGATTTCAGACTTTGTTACCCCACTTCACCCTTTTAGGGGTGGAATTTCGAAAGAACATGAAACACGTATTTACTTACTTAAGTAGGATGGGTTGGCACTCATTGAGCCAAGGGTACTAAATGAATCAGACCTCTAATTTAGCAACGCGAAGTCACAGCGTTGTGCGAACGAGAGGGAAATGTGCGTATTTGATTGCGCTCCCTTCCACACCAGTCTACACTTCATTACCGACAAGGACGCACGTGACATCGTTGCTTCTGTGATTTTAGTGCTTAAAAGTAAAAAAAAACAGGTGAGTTCTTTGTTTTCTCAGTCATTTACTATAACATATATGAAAATATGATTTATGTAGTCCCATGAACCGTTTTATTGCCATTCTAATAGAAAAATGGTCATTAACGAAACATGTTTCGACAAGTTTCTAGATAACCTCAAAACTTTTTGGGTAAGGGTGGTACAATTTGAACCGCTTCGATTTGGTACTCAATGAACCGCGGTTCAAAGAGTACCACACCTGGTTTATCAAGTACCTATGCATATTTTTTATTTATTTCGATGTGTAGTCTCAATCAACTTACCTTTTCATCTAGGTGCCTAAACTAATTTAAGTCGATATTTCAGAATGGGAAGAAACACATTAGGAAGAGAGGCTCGAAAAAAGGGAAAGCATACAAAAGAACAAATGCAAAAAGCCATAAAATTCAATCTGGCTGGCGGATCTTTAAGGAAGTCAGCAAAGGAACACAATATACCATATCCAACGTTGAGGAGGTATGTGAAAAAATATTTGATAAATACGTCAACTGATTTAAAGGCAAACTATAGTACACAGAAAGTTTTTACAATAGAACGGGAGCTAAGTCTTAAGCAGTATATTATTGACTGTGCCGACAAATTTTATGGCTTGACAACAAAACAATGTCGCCAACTTGCATACGAAATGGCTTAAATGAATAACGTTCAAGTGCCTACTACATGGGAAAAAGAGAAGACAGAAGACTGCAGGAAAAGATTGGTTACGAGGGTTTAGAAAGAGGCACCCTGAAATATCAGTACGAAAACCAGAACCGTGCGGTATAGCAAGGGCGAGCGCCTTTAACAGAGAAAACGTGACTCGATATTTTAACAATCTGCGGGACGTAATGAGTCGTCATCCCGATTTTGGAAATGGCACTATAATATTTAATCTTGACGAAACTGCAACTACTACAGTGCAACGTCCTCAAAAAGTATTGGCTCGAAAAGGACAAGCCGTTTCGAAAGTTACAAGTGGCGAACGTGGTGTACTTGTAACAACTTGTTGCATCGTAAACGCTCTAGGACAGGCTTTACCACCAGCACTTGTCTTTCCAAGAAAGCATTACAAACCACACATGCTTCATGGTGCTCCCCCAGGTTCATTAGGGCTAGCCAATCCATCGGGGTGGATGAATGGCGAACTTTTTGTTGAAGTCATGAAACATTTCATTAAACATTCATCTGCGTCGAAATTAAATCCGGTGCTATTGATTATGGACAACCATGAGAGTCACCTTTCCCTGGAGGCAGTCGAATTGGCAAAGTCGTCTGGTGTAACAATTTTAACATTGCACCCACACACAACAGCCAAGTTGCAGCCATTAGACGTTGGACTCAATGGACCCTTTAAGACATTTTACATTGGCTCTTAGCAAATCCTGGTAAACCATTTACTATATATGAAATTGCACAGTGTGTGGGTCAATCTTATTTAAAAGCTATGACACCTAGTAATATCACGGCTGCGTTTAAAAAAACCGGTATTTTCCCATACGATGACTCTATTTTTACTGAAATAGACTTCTTGCCTAGTAGTGTCACAGATAGACCAATACCAGCTACGAATATAGACGATCAGGATAAAACAGATGCAGAAGATGAGATATCCAGCTCGGATGAAGGTGCTGAGAATACCATAAAATTACAAGTTGATAACCCAAGAAGCTCTGGAATTGTTACACCACCAAATACTACTCATGAGTGTCAAAATTTAATAATTGGCTCTCCGTCAATAATCAATGACTATCTTCTAGCACAAACTCCTGAAATCAGAACCAACAACTATCAAGAATCAGAAAAACCAAAAGTTACGACTCCACTAAAACAAAATATTCCTTCAGTTGTCGAACCTAGCACCTCTAAACAATTTATTACACCAGAAATGTTCCGACCACCATTAAAAGCGGGACCTCGGAATAAAAACCGACGCAGACAACCTGGAAGAAGTCTCATAGCCACAGACACTCCAGAAAAGGAAGCAATAGCTGAAAAGAAGATAAAAAAGATAAGAAAAAACAAAGGTGTCAAGTAAAAAAAAGTAAGCAGTTTGTTGAACCTCGTGAGCCTGATACAGCGAGGCTAAATAAATAAGACCTTAAATATATTTTATCATCGCCCAAAATTCAAGGTTCAAGCCGTCGACAAGAAATTATTGAATTTCCTGTGGACATGTCACGTTTAAATTTAAGATATTAAATAATATTTATTTCGAGCTTAAAGCGCAAGACTGGTGAAATTAGTACCTAGATATTTAAAATATCGTGACTGATTATTGTATTAGTAGAAAAAAAAATAGTAAGAAACTGTTGTGTTGCCATTTATTATAAATAGCAAAAAGATATCGAAAGACTAGAAATGTAGTATTCTTATATAATTGCGTATTAACTAAGAAATTTAAACTATGATTCAATGAGTACCATTAAGTTCAAATAGTACCACCCCTAGGTTCAAATTGTACCCCGGGTGGTACATAATGAACCACTTTCCATTTTAAAAAAAAACATTTATATCTTAGAAACCAATCAAGTTAAGCTAAATTCTGTTATGCCAAAGAATTTCTAGATATTTTTCTTACAATTTGTAAAGCTCTGTTTTAGTGAAAGTATTAAAATAAGTGAGTTACACCTCTTCAAACTTTAGGTGGTTCATTGATGCCCACCCCACCCTACTTGTGTTAAATTTCAAATATAAAAGACTATCTAATCTTGTTTCTCCATACAAACTTTGAATCCCCGTTTCATCCCCTTCAGGGGTGAATTTTGGAAAATACTTTCTCAGAGGGAACTAACTTCGTAATAACTATCTGCATGCCAAATTTCAGCGCAATCCGAAACAATATTGATTTTCACACTTTGTTACCCCATTTCACCCTCTTAGGGGTGTAATTTAAAAAAAACCTAAAACACGTATTTACTTATTGTTTTACTGGAGCACTTGTATGAAGTTTCGAATAGAAAATACTATCTAATCTTGTTTCTCCAAACAAACTTTGAACCCCCGTTTCATCCCTTTCAGGGGTGACTTTTGGAAAATCCTTTCGCAGAGGGCACTAACGTTGTAATAACTATCTGCATATCAAATTTCAGCGCAATCCGAAACAATATTGATTTTCACACTTTGTTACTCCCATTTCACCCTCTTAGGGGTGGATTTAAAACAAAAACTGAAACACGTATTTACTTATTTTTTTTTCGAGCACTTGTATGAAGTTTCGAATAGAAAAGACTATCTAATCTTGTTTCTCCATACAAACTTTGAACCCCCGTTTCGTCCCTTTCAGGGGTGAATTTTGAAAAAATCCTTTTTCAGTGGTAACTAACGTTGTAATAACTATCTGCATGCCAAATTTCAGCGCAATCCGAAACAATATTGATTTTCACACTTTGTTACCCCATTTCACCCTCTTAGGGGTGTCATTAAAAAAAACCTGAAACACGTATTTACTTATTTTTTTACTGGAGCACTTGTATGAAGTTTCGAATAGAAATACTATCTAATCTTGTTTCTCCATACAAACTTTGAACCCCCGTTTCATCCCCTTCAGGGGTGAATTTAGGAAAATCCTTTTTCAGAGGTAACTAACTTTGTAATAACTATCTGCATGCCAAATTTCAGCGCAATCCGAAACAATATAGATTTTCACACTTTGTTACCCCATTTCACCCTCTTAGGGGTGGAATTTCAAAAAAAACCTGAAATACGTATTTACTTATTTTTGTACTGAAGCACTTGTGTGATGTTTCGGATAGAAAACACTATCTAATCTTGTTTCTCCATACAAACTTTGAACCCCCATTTCATCCCCTTAAGGGGTGAGTTTTGAAAAATCCTTTCTTAGTACACCCCTACGTACTAAGACAAATATACCCTCCAAATTTCAAGTCTCTACGACCAGCGCTTTAGGCTGTGCGTTGTCTGTCAGTGAGTCAGTCAGTCAGTATGTCAGGACAAAGATTCTTATAGTACTAGACTAGATGATAAAAAAATATGACTACACATTTATGTAGCAAACGATTTTCTCAACCAAGTACCGAGTTCCCCCAAAAAAGGTACCATACCATTTTACTTTTTTTTTTACATAATCTCCTTTTAACTCAATACACTTGGCCCAGCGATGCTCCAACTTTTTTAACCCGTCTAAAAAATACGTTTTCCTGAAGTCTGCAAAATAGCCCTCCGTGGCGGTAATGACCTCCTCATTCGACCCAAATCTTTTTCCGGCGAGTTACTTTTTCAGGTTTGGAAACAAAAAGAAGTCACATGGAGAGTAAGGTGGATGGGGCAGCAATTCGTACCGAAATTCGAATAATTTGGCCATGGCGACGGCAGAGGTGTGAGCCGGCGCGTTGTCGTGGTTGATGTCCAGTGTGAGCAAACGCGGCACCCATCGCGCTGACAGCTTTCTCATGCCCAGTTCTTCGTGGAGAATATGATGCACCGTTCCTTCTGCAATGCCCACAGCGTCAGCTATCTCGCGAACCTTCAATCGGCGGTCTGCCAACACGAGATCGTGGATTTTTTTTTATGTTTTCCTCCGTAGTAGCCGTTTTCGGGGCACCTGGGCGTGGCTCATCAAAAACCGACTTGCGGCCACGAGCAAACTCGTTAAACCAATTCTTGACGGTTGCCATCGAAGGAGAAGAGTCACTGTACACAGCATCCAAGCGATTTTTAATTTCACTGCGCGTTTTCCGTTCCAAAAATAAAAATCGAATCACCGAACGATACTGCTCTTTTTCCATTTTTGTTAAACTGACCGACACGTTCGCTTTCAAAGGCTATTAAAACAAAACTAATAGAGGTCATTGTTTAAAACTTTGACAATAGATTTCAAAAACATTGCACTGTACTATGGTAAAATTTTTTTGTAATCGCAGTGCCATTGGGCGATGAGGCTAAGTACTTGTTGAATGACCTTCGTATGTCTCTACTACATCAAAACATTGCAGGAGCTGTAAATAAAATCGAAGAAACTTTATTTGCGATAACTGACCTATCGAAAAAAGGCCTCAACATAGATATTTTATGTTTAACGGAGACATTTATAAAAAAAGGTACTGAAATGTTACTGAAGATCCCTGGATACAATTAGCTGCTTCGTATTCTCGAGATTCTAGACGGGGCGGATCTTGCATATTAACAAAAAATAACCTACATTACAAAGTATTAACGAATCTAAATTATTTTGCATCCAAATTTCACTTTGAAAGTTGTGGCATAGAAATTTCCAAGATTACCTTGATATGTATTTATAGGACGCCTAATAGTAATCCACAACAGTTCTTAGAAAAACTCGAACGATTGCTACTTAAACTTACATTAAGGTGTAAGAAAATAATTTTGTGCGGAGACTGGAATATAGACATATTAAAATCTAACAAAAATAGTGAAGCCCTAGTAAGCTTATGAAAAAATTTTAATATCGAGTGTCATGTTAAAACACCTACAATAAAATTAGCTTGCCTCGACCAAATTGCAAGCAACATTAAACAGTCACAGTCTGCGGTACACCATCTTGGTCTATCTGACCATGAAACCGGACAGACATTTACGATTAAAGCTAATAAATCGTATGAGATAAGTAACTGGTATGAAGAGGTCAGAGATTTTAACAAGGAAAATATAGAGAAGTTCTGCCACTGCATGTCAGCTCTCACCTTTTCAAACGTTTATGAAAAAACAAATTTGCAGGAAGCTTTTCATGAATTTCACACACTGATCACACTCTTTTTTGATTTATGCTTCCCTATACATTGCATTAAGAGATCATCAGGATGCAGTCGCACAAAATGGCTTACTAAAGGTATTAAAAAATCGTGTGTACGGAAAGATATCTATATCTTAATATCCGACATCAAAAAGTAAGTAAAGTGAGATGCGTTAAACAGTATAGATGCTATAGTATTATGCTTAAAAAGTGCATTAATAAAGCCAGACAACTACAGAGCAAAAAATATATTGACAACAACAAAAACAAATGCAAAGCGTCGTGGACAGTGATTAATGAAATTATAGGCGACCAAATCTTAAACAAACAAATTGACCAGATAAATATAAATAATGAGACATACAATAATCCTAATACCATAAGTGATATATTTAATGATTACTATATAAATTTGACAAATAATAATAACTTTAAATACAATATTAATGAAATTAATAGAACCATGAATATACAAACTATGCAGACAATATTTCTTTGACCCACAGATAGTATAGAGGTCATGCAGACTATTAAAAATCTTAATAACACTAGGTCGGTAGGCATTGATAACATCACTACAGACTAATGCAATAAAATCATGCGTGGAACATATATGTTTACCGCTTGCTTACCTGATCAATAAATCATTTGAAGAAGGTACCTTTCCCAATACATTAAAAGTATCTATTGTTAAGCCGTTGTTTAAAAAAGGAGACAGAACCGACACTAGTAACTATAGACCAGTAACACTGATACCGATATTTTCAAATATTATTGAAAAGATTATGCTCAAAAGACTCCAAAAATTTACAAAAACTTACAGAATACTAAGGAAGGAACAATTTGGGTTCCGAAATAACAGCACAACTGCTTTAGCTTGCTTTAATTTAATTAAAATAATCACCGACTCACTCAATGACAACGTACCTATTGCGGCTATCTTCCTAGACATGAGCAAAGCATTTTACTTTGTAGAACATAAAAATAAATGACATGCTAAGAAAGTTCTGGGAAATAGAGACAGATTTATACAAAAAGAAGAAGATACTTACAAAAGAAGAAAAGATTTGCGAAGAGATATACAAAACTACAACTACGAGAGATGATGAAACAGGAAGATATATTGTACACTTACCTTTAAAGCAACACCTGGAAGAAACAATCAAATTATGTGGAGATACGAAACAACAAGCTATAGACAGATTTAAACAACTAGAAAGGAAATTTCAAAGGGACGACAAATTGAAGACTGAATATACAAAGGTCATTCAAGAATATAAAGATATGGGTCACATGAGAAGATCAGAAATGTCAGAAGATAATAATGCAATATACTTACCTCACCACGCTGTGATCCGTGACGACAAAGACTCGAGCCGCGTCCGCGTCGTCTTCGATGCCAGCGCTAAAGGTTCTCATGGTCACTCCTTGAATCAGACAATGATGGTAGGACCTGTACTACAGCCCGATCTACGAAGTCTTATCATAAAATGGAGAAAACTCAGAATTTGTGCAGTAGGAGATATAGTCAAGATGTACAGGATAATAAAAATGACCGACGAACATACAAACCTGCAAAGAATTGTCTGGCGAGATAATCCCGACGATGAGCTGGAAGTCAACAATCTGACAACAGTTACGTTTGGAACAGCTGCAGCGCCTTACCTCGCTGTGAGAACATTAAATCAGCTCGCCGACGATGAAGCATACGCGTACCCGGAAACTGCACCTGTAATCAAAAACTCGTTTTACATGGACGATTTGATGATGGGGAATGATAATATAGAAAATACAAAGAGGATGTGTGAGGAACTAAGAACAATATAAAAGAAAGGTGGATTTACAATGCAAAAATGGTCAAGCAATTCGGAAGAAGTTTTAAAATATTTAGAAGGGGAAGAAAACACAAAGGATATAATTGAAATTAAATTAGACAAAGTTATAAGGATATTGGGATTGACGTGGGACAGGAAGGATGATGAATTTAAAGTAACTGTAAACTTACCTGAAGTGAAATATCCTATAACGAAGAGATCCATACTTTCCGATGTAGCTCGTCTATTTGATCCTTTTGGGTGGCTTTCACCAGTTGTCATCACGGCCAAGATTTTGATCCAGAAGTTATGGCTCTGTAAAGTAGAATGGGACGACGAACTACCTTCGAATATAAGCGATGAGTGGTTAAAGTATAGAAGACAGTTAACGCATCTACAATCCATTACCATACCTAGATGGTTCAAGACTACATCGACTAATGTGAAGAAGGTTCAAATTCATGGATTTGCTGACGCGTCTACCCTAAATTATACTGCCGTAACTTACCTGAGAATCGTGGAGGATACCACCGTACACGTCGCTCTGATTTCGTCTCGTACAAAGGTTGCACCATTAAAGCAGCTGTCTGTACCTAAATTAGAACTCTGTACTGAAGCATTACTTGCTGAACTCATCAATGATTTGATGGAACTTCTAGATGTTCCTAAATGCAACGTCTTTGCTTGGATTGACTCAATGGCAGTCCTATCATGGTTACAATCTCAGCCGAGTCGTTGGCAAACTTTCGTAGCCAACAGAGTTGCGGATATTACTAGAGTCATAGACAACGATCGCTGGAGACATGTTCAGTCTGCCGATAACCCCGCTGATATCGCCACAAGAAGCATTCAAGCATGCGATCTAGCTGCAATAGAGACATGGTGGACTGGATCGAAATGGTTAAGCGAAGAAAACATAGAATTTGATACATGTGACATACCGGAGACAGACCTGGAAATAAAAAAGTCACTACATGCAACATTAGAAGAGAAGCCAATTTGGGAAAGATTTTCAACATTATCAAGAATTAAAAGAACATTAGCGTATTGTAGAAGATGGTTGAAGAATGAAAGTAACGAGAAAAGAGAAAATTATCTTACTACAGAAGAAATGGAAATAATAATAGAGAAATGCATAAGATATTATCAACATTTAGTATATGGAAAAGAAGTCGATGAACTGAAAAAAGAAGGAAGGGTAAAGAAAAGAAGTTCACTAATATCATTATCACCATTTCTTGACGACAAGGAAATAATAAGAGTCGGAGACTTGGTTATAATCAAAGATGAAGATATGCCACCTACAAAATGGTTAATTGGTAGAATCCGACATCTACACCTCGGAGCAGATAATTTGGCCACAGTTCAGTGCAAGGGGAACCTTGAACTGAAAAGACCGATTTCTAAACTGATACCGCTACCTAAGAAACCAGATGAGTGAGTTATGGTGGGCGGAAAAAGATACTTTTGTTAACTTATATATTATTGTGAAGTGAAGTGATGTGTAGTATGAAATATTTAAGCAGTGTTTTGAAAGTTTAAAGTTTAATTTGTTGTAAAAATTTATAAGATACAAATTTTATCGAAGATAGTTTTTGCTGAAGTTGTATGATTTTTTAAATTCGTTTTGTTAAAAACTGTTGTTTTTGGTGGGCGGTATGTCTAATACTTTTACTGTAACGTACCTAATTTGTATCGCGCCGCCGACCTACCAGTGCATTAAAACCATTCAAAGAGAGAACACGTTTAATTTAGTCCCAAACCGTTCATATGCTAGAACCGACCTTAATGCAGTAAGCAACTTGTATGAAGTTTTGAATAGAATATACTATCTAATCTTGTTTCTCCATACAAACTTTGAACCCCCGTTTCATCCCTTTAAGGGGTGAATTTTAGAAAATCCTTTCTTAGCTGATACTAACGTCATAATAACCACCTGTATGCCAAATTTCAGTGCAATCCAAAACAATATTGATTTTCAGACTTTGTTACCCCATTTCACCCTCTTAGGGGTGGAATTTCGAAAAAACCTAAAACACGTGTTTACTTATTTATGTCCTGAAGCACTTGTGTGAAGTTTCGAAAAGAAAAGACTATCTAATAATGTTTCTCCATAGAAACTTTGAACCCCGTTGTATCCCCTTCAGGGGTGAAATTTGAAAAATCCTTTTTCAAAGGTAACTAACGTTGTAATAATTATCTGCATGCCAAGTTTTAGCGCAATCCGAAAAAATATTGATTTTCACACTTTGTTACCCCATTTCACCGTCTTGGGGTGGAATTTCAAAAAAACCTGAATCACGTATTTACTTATTTTTGTACTAAAGCACTTGTGTGAAGTTTCGGATAGAAAAGACTATCTAATCTTGTTTCTCCATACAAACTTTGAACCCCCATTTCATCCCCTTAAGGGGTGAATTTTGAAAAATCCTATCTTAGTACACCCCTACGTACTAAGACAAATATACCCTCCAAATTTCAAGTCTCTACGACCAGCGGTTTAGGCTGTGCGTTGTCTGTCAGTGAGTCAGTCAGTATGTCAGGACAAAGATTCTTATAGTATTAGATAATAGAAGGATTTTAACGTTTATTTGTACCAAGTTTTGAGTGAATCGACCCAAGTAATAAAATGTTCCATAGAGTCTGGCTAACGAAAGTAGATACTGGATTTTTTTGCAAACTTTTTATATGACAACACTAAAGTGTTCCTACCATCGGATATTTACCCTACAAATTGGGGTATTTTAAGCAGAAAGTACTTAGGAACAATTAATTCCAAAAAGGCATTTTTAAAACAAACTTATTGTTGAAATATTGGAATAATGCTAGACATAGTGCGAAGCCAGCTGTCAAACGGCCTAAAAAACGTTGATATATTTCTATCTCCCTCCTTCGTGCATCGCCCTCTCTCTGCTCTTAGCCGCGCTCCGATGAACTTTGTGTCGAATAATATCTGTATAAATCTGTAATTAAAACAGTGATTAACACTAATCAAGTTGTTTCCATCACTTATATTAAACATTTTATAAAATGAGTTTTAAAAATTCGTACGTGTGCTAAAATTGTATTCATCGAAAATAAGTATCGTATGTACGTGTTGGATCATTTCAAGAGCAACACTAAGCCTTAAGTTGGTCTAATAAATAGCTTAATTAATTAGGTACACTATTTACTAGAGAAAAACTTGGCAATTTTATTTTAAAGAAATTAATTTTCGGCTGTTTTCCGAAAGATTTGGTAAAATCAGAATCAGTGTATGGTATCCTTATCTCTGACGCAACAAGATGGCGTGTTGTTGATGTTTCGTTGTGGTTGACTTGCGTATAGTTTTGTTGTGATATATCCGTGTTAATGCTATAAAAATGAATATAACTATAAAGAGTGAAGTGCGAAAACTATTGTTTTGTATGATTTCGAAATATGAAGAGTAAAAGCTTGTGAAACAAGCCGTATTGCGAGAAAAACAGGATTGTTTACGTACTGTGACTGATTTTTTAGGTTAGTACGGTCAAAATGTCTTGATATTTTTTTATTTTAAATAAGTACATATTAGTTTTAGTTACTTTAGATAATGTTATTGTTCTTTTACAGATAGTCTTGACGATAATGCACGAACTGCTGAAGTAAAACAAGCAATTGAAAAGATCACAGATTTAGATCAAAAAGATATGATGAAATCGCAGAACCAGTACTTAGAAGAACTATCTTCACTCACCGGTAAGTTTTCACTTAACGTTAATCTTAGACTAGTTTTGTAATACTTGTGTATTTTCTATTATTTCTTAGTTATGAGACTCACAATAATTGACATTTTATTTTATTCTTTTTACAGATATAAGTGTTATTACATTGAAGAGAATTAAAAAAGAAGGTGCGGTGAACGAAGGGGTCTGGAGGAGTCCAGATAAAAAACGACTTCACCCTTCAAAAGTATCGAACTTAGATAGTTTCGATATGGATGTTATTCGTAATAAAGTAAACGAATTTTACTGTGTGAGGAAACAAGTACCAACATTAAGATCTTTGTTGGTAGAGTTAAAAGAAAGTATAGAATTTGGTGGATGTCGTGAAACTCTCCGTCGCATATTTATAGCCAACGGTTATGAATTTAAGAAAAACAAAAATGAACGTTCATTATTAATTGAACAATATGATATAGCTGCATGGAGACATCGCTTTTTGCGTACCATTGCATCGAAACGTGTAGAAGGCAAGCCAATAATCTACTTAGATGAAACTTATGTCCACAAAACCTATAAGCCTAAAAAATGTTGGCAAGGTCCATCAACAAGTGGAATAATTGAAAATATATCGTCAGGAAAACGATATATTATTGTGCATGCAGGATCAGAGAAAGGCCCAATATTCCAAACTCATTGTTAGTATTTAGCACCAAATCGAAAATGGCCGACTACCACCATGACATGAATTCCACAAACTTCAACAAATGGCTTCAAGAAAAGCTTATTCCCAATTTGAATGAACCAAGTGTAATTGTAATGGACAATGCATCATACCATTCTGTCATAATAAATAAAGCGCCCACATCTCAAAATCGAAAGTTAGAGATACAGAATTGGCTTACATTGAATGGTATTTCATTTGAAACATACAATTCAAAAGCAGAGTTGCTCTGCTTAGTAAAACAGAACACACCAGAACCTATTTATAAAGCTGATGAACTTTTAAGCCAAAACGGACATGAAGTGCTCTTCTCCTTCACTTCCTCCATATCATTGTGACCTAAATGCTATAGAAATCATATGGAGTCTAGCAAAAAGAAATGTGGGAAGCAAAAATGTAAGCCGAACTCCAAAAGAGTTCGAGGATCTCATAAAACAATCTTTTGAGTGTATTACAGCAGATGATTGGAAAAAAATACAGATCATGGCATTCATGTGGAAGACAAGTACAAAAGAAGAGACCATATAACTGAAAAAATTTAGAAAGCTTCATCATCAATTTAAGAGACAGCAGCAACTCTAGTGATTCTGACGATTCACTCCATGTTGAATTTTTAGATTCAGATTTTGATTATAGTGATTAAAAAACAGTATAAAAATATATGGTGTTGTTTTCTTTGATACATACTCACATAGATTTATAAATATTTAAACTCATGATAATATTGATACTCATGATAGTGTTTGATAGCCTGTTTGTTCCTTTAATACGCCACAATGGAGTGACGTATCCGTGTGATGTTTGGTATGGAGTTAATAAAGAGTTAACAAGTGATATAAGCTACTTTTAATCTCGTCATAACGCGGACAAAATTGTAAGCATCCACTAGTAAAATAAAAATAAATGTCAAAGTATCAGAGTGAGTTGTTCCAACTTTCCTTTTTACTTTAGGGCTGCTATGCTGATATTTTTTAAATTTGCCGCGCTTTTTCAGTATCAATTTTCATTAGCCGGACTCTAGATACTGTTATCACCACCCTATTTAACCATATAGGGCATGATTTTCTAAAATAGAATAACGGAGATACATAGAAAGAAACATTAATGACTATTCTATGATTTTTCCAAACAAAATCGTCAAAGGCAGATTTGAAAATAATAATAAATGTGTTTTATTATTTATTTTTAGGGTTTGTGTACGAGTTTTGAGTGAATCAGACCAAGGAATAAAAATTCTCATGTAAACTTTATGTATCACCCTATTTAACCCCTTTAGGAGATGATTTTCGTAAATAAGATTAGCCTACGTCTTATTTCAGCTTCCAGAGCTTACATGTTTACTATTTATGTTTTAATTTTTTTTTATCGGTTAATTAGTTATGGAGATAAGTGGTAACAAACATTCACATAGACACACTTTCGCATTTATAATAATAGTAGGAATGTTATGCGATACTATAATAAACCTAATCAGAGACGTACAACTCTAACATATTGTTATGCTAAAAGTTTTTTGTATCTTTAGCAGTTAAATATTACATATTAAAAATTCAAGTATCAAAATTGTTTGTTATTGTGGTTTGGAGTTCAGGCACACAGAAAATATTGATGATGTAGATGTAGTGTGCCGTCCGTATTACGTAGTCCGTAGTACGTAGTAACCACGGATAAAAGAGTAGAGTCTATTCTCCGTGGTTCTAGCAATCGTGTAGACTTTTACTTGCTGTCAATTAAGCTCAAACGTTCTTAATTTTAAAAATAACTGCGTGTGAATCTGAAAAGAAAAAAAATATTATTGAAATATGAAATTTTAAGGGTTCCATACCGAAAGGGTAAAACGGGACCCTATTACTAAGACTCTGTTGTCCCTCTGTCTGTTCAGCAACAGGTAAAACTTGAAATATTTACAGAATATTTAGTTATATCACAGAATAATGAATAGTACAAGTACAAAAATTGCACTCCCTGAGAGCAAAAATGCCATTAAACCTAGTTACAACGCTGGTAACGTTCAAAATGCGCTTCACGCCTCGTGTGCGACCTTGAATTTGCGCCACAGTATCAACTAATAGTAACTATGAACTGCGTGTTGCGCATAGTAAAATGCACCGTTAGTCCGCATAGCGAGAGTCTTAATAACTCGGTCAACTTGCGGCCTCTCCTATAGGGTTGAATGTTATGAGAAAACTTGTTGAAGCCTTTAATTGCTAGAAGAATACTCTAAGGCAGAACAATGTAATGATTACTGATAATAAGTGATACATTAATGTCGAGGTAGGATAAAAGTACTACAGTTATACTAAAATACGTGACGTTCAATTAAAATTGAGTAAAGTTTTAGATTGCGTAAGTTAAGTATCGCGAAAAAATAATACTCACTTGCCTAGAATCGTAGGTTGTTTGACTTGTAACATTATAATAGCCTAGGAACTGACTCACTTTTTCGACCACAAATAATTATGTATTTTATTCATTGTAGGAAAACTTTATTTTGTAATAGTTGAATATCTAAATAAAAAAAAATCAGATAATTCAAATGAAAAAAAAACATTAATGAATTTACTACTGATTTAAAAATACTTTATATAATCTTAATCACTTTTAAGGATTTATCCTAAGGATTTTGTATTGGGTACAAAATTATCCAGCACCCAATTTCAACGACTATTACTGCTAAATTGATAAAGTTATCTTAACCGCTATAATTTTCATTATCGTTTAGGAAATGCACTATCACCATGATTTTTTTCAGATTTTTAAGCCTGCAGCTTTTAGAGATGGGGGGGACGCCCTACAGAACAAAAAAGTGTACTTTAAAGTTTATTATTTCAGTTTATATTTTAAGTCATTTTAAAAGACCTATTCAACGATATCCCACACGATGGGGTAGACGACGAAAACAAATCATCCCTAATTCATATGTAGGGGAGCTACCCTAAAGAAAAAATTCCAATATTTTATTTCACCATTTTGGCGGCGTTATTTATATACACATACCTACACAATTTCAGCTTTGTAGCACTAACGGTCTCTTAGCAAAACCTTGGTCAGACAGACACACAGACAGACAGACGGACATGACGAAAATATAAGGGTTCCTTATCAGGACTACGGAACCCTAAAAAGAATTTTCAATTTCAAATTGGTTAAGATCTGACAAAGTTGTGAGGTCACAGACATTTAAAAAACCGTCGAATTGAGAACCTCCTCCGTTTTTGTGAAATAGATTAAAAACTAAAACACCGACTTCCATGCCTCGCGAGTCAATTTCAGTAGAAACTTTGTGACGTTTATCGTCATTTCTGGAGATACTTATCAAATCTCAGTGATCTGAGGTCTATAAGTACTTTAATTACATACATTTACTTACAACTCTCGGATTATAAAAATGTGACTATCGTATGACACGAAAAAATCATTAAGAAAAAAATAAAAATTGAAATAAACGTTAGTAGGTAGGTACCTACCCTATTTATTTTTCTTAGAACTAATCTATATACTGTTAAAAAATAATAAAATAAAACCCCAAGTAAACATTGGTAACCGTATTTATTTATCTGAGTACAAATCTTGCATCAGCTATACAACTCTCGGACTACACAGCTCATTTGTCTCGACAAAATCGTATTGTAAGGTTCGTTAGTCAAAGAAAAGGCTAAGTCAATTCAAATTAGTAGGTAGGTAGGTAGGTAGGTATAACTTTGTTGGTTTCAGTTGTGCACTGATATGTCAGAAAAAAATAAAAATTGAAATAAACGTTAGTAGGTAGGTACCTACCCCATTTATTTTTCTTAGAACTAATCTATATACTGTTAAAAAATAATAAAATAAAACCCCAAGTAAACATTGATAACCGTACTTATTTATCTGAGTACAAATCTTGCATCAGCTATACAACTCTCGGACTACACAACTCATTTGTCTCGATAAAATCGTTCGTTAGTCAAAGAAAAAAGTCAATTCAAATGAGTAGGTAGGTAGGTAGGTATAACTTTGTTGGTTTCAGTTGTGCACTGATATGTCAGTCAATCAGTCAGTCAGTCATATTTATCTTTGTTAGATAGGTACTTATAGGACCTATAGGACCAACAGTAAATAATAAAATAACCTACCAATTTCAAGTAGGTTGCAATTAATATTTTGCAAGATGTAATGTCGATAGAAATTCCCTAAAGATCATAACGTGAATTCTCTTGAAACATATAACTCAGCTGATTTATACCTACCTACCATTTTATGCGTCAGATTCTTTGCTTTTTACATAGTTACTCTTTACAGGCAAGGAATATAATATTGAGGTAGGTACAAGTAAGGCGCGCGGCCGATGGAGAGCGCGCGTGACACTTTACTGTTGACTGAACTTGTACCCTAGCGGGTGCGTGGAGGTACTTGTGGTTTCATAGCTACAGCGCGGAGTGCGACAGGCCTGGTTTATATTTATATATTCACTTTAAAAATAAATATTTAAATTAAAATAAAACAAATATTTAAGTAGGCTCCCATACAACCGATTTGATTTTTTGCCGTTTTTATAGATAATGGTACAGAACCCTTCGTGTGCCAGTCAGACTCGCACTTGGCCGGTTTTATTTCAGAAGACTCAGAGCGTTTGTCCACAGCAAAGGCACCGGGACGTCACCGGCACCGAGATTTTTTCGGGCCGGTTTGAAAATGATGTGCCGGCGATCGTTTGTCCACCGCCACCGATTCCGGTGGTTCTGTTTCTTCTAGCTGTCATGCGTGGCAGATGCGTTTCCATAGAAATGAAACAAACAACCTCAGATAAAAAAACAATAACCTATCGAACGGCGCCGGGCGCCGGCAGTGTGTGGACAAGATCAAACGTGTTTTATATTGCGAGCCAATGCCGGCACATCGGCCGATCTACTCAAAATATCGGCGGCCGGGATGATGTCGCCCGGTGCCGATCATGCTGTGGACAAGCTGCCATACATATATATGTACCGCTACTTCGGCGCCGGCATTTTGTTGCCGGTGATGTCCCGGTGCCGTTGCTGTGGACAAACGCTGTCAGGCTATGCTTTGGAGCCCTGGATAATAACGCCTGATTAAGTTCACAGTGGTGTCAATAGATGGCAGCACACATAAAATTAGAACTCACATACGTTTCATTTATAAAGAGTGTGTACATAGAGACAATGCAACTATAGGTCAGTTCAATAACCAATATTACAGTGAACAGTACAAGAAGAAGTTCAAGCAGTTCAAAGATATAGTCCATAAGTGTGGTTCAGTTCAAGAGTGCAAATATAGTGCTAATATCTCAAGAGCAGTTTCTTTTACACAGCTCTCATCCCGGACAACGCCTGATCTCGAAGCTGCTTCAGATATTGCAGCTGATAGATACACTTGTTGGCACTGCCAAGTGCGAAAACCCCGAAAAAGATGTGAAGGAAGATCTGAATGAGAGTAATGGAAAGCCCTGGAACAAAAGGACATTGGAGAATGCAGTCAGAGATAGAAACAACTAGTCATGCGCAGAATGTGTCACTGAAGTGAAAAGATATGTACATATCTTTTCATTGCTTTGAATCTTCATTTTTGTAATATATATATACATAGATGATTTAGTAACTAAGTGTACGTAGTATTATTATCTTGTCTATGCGAACTGTCTAGGTATAATTGTTAAAATTATGCAATTGTTTTATATATAATTCGATTTTTAAATTAATATTTTTATATTGTATTTTGGTGACTTACCTAGAATAACAACACTGTTATTATTATGGTCAATAAATAATCTGAATCTGAATCTTGAAGTATATCCTTCTTCTAGTCCAGTAGTTCATTTAGTTCAGTAGTTCAGAAAGGCTCAATGAATGAATGAATTGTAATTATGAGGTGAGATTATCTTTCTTCTTCGGCTTCGGCTAGTTTGCCGAACTAACGCGATGAATGTGAAACGAAGTTGAATAAAAATTTAAATGATTAAAATGAAATTTAGTACCTCATTCGTCGTTACTGTAAATTACTATACCTAGGTACCTACCTACCAAATGAGATAATAGTCTTATTAACTGACTTCACAAAAAAGAAGGAGGTTCTCAATTCGACAGTAGTTACACAGTGTTACACATTTTTTTGTTTGTTTGTTACCCCAGAGCTCCGGCAAAACCTAACCAATTTGAAAATTTCTTTTTTGATTATGATTATGGCTCCCGTTTGGTCCCGTATACATTTTATCAAGATCTGATAGATAATAATCTCCGGAGATATGGAAATAAACATCTCGAAATCGATGCATTTGTATACCTTGACATGATGATGACATGAATGATAATAACTGCTGGCTAATTTGACTATCACGGCATGTGAAGTCGGTTTTTAGGGTCCCGTACCCGAAGGGTAAAACGGGACCCTATTACTAAGACTCCGCTGTCCGTCTCTCTGTCTGTCTGTCCGTCTGTCACCAGGCTGTATCTCATGAACCGTGATAGTTAGACAGTTGAAATTTTCACAGATGATGTATTTCTGTTGCCGCTATAACAACAAATACTAAAAACAGAAATACAAGAAACGTGTTTTTTTCGGCATTTCACGCCATTTACGAACGTTTAGTTAGGTAAACGTCCCATAGATGGCGATATACATATTGAAATGTCGATCCCTAACACCTTTGTTAGACGTTAGATGGCGTTATAAGAAATAAAATGTTTATTAATTACATATTATTTTTTGCTGGGAAAAAATGATAGTGGTATTTTTTGCTCGATCTTATAAAATACTGTAGTGTGGTACGGAACCCTACGAGTGCGAGTCCGACTTGCACTTGGCCAGTTTATTTCGTTTAGTACGATCATAAATTATGTATTCGAAACTTCACACAAGTAGGTACCTACACAGTATTCAGGTTTTATAATAATATCGTTTAAAAACTAAAAAACAACCGACTTCAATGCCGCGCTATTCATTTTCAGTACCAATTTTGAGATGTTTATCTCAATATCTCTGGAGATACTTATCATACCTCCATAAAATTACCATGGTACCGCACTTGGGATATCTCCTTTCGAACAAAAAAAGAATAATCGAAATCGGTTCATAAACGACGAAGTTATCCGCGAACAAACATAAAAAAAATAAATATATATATATATATACGGTCGAATTGAGAAACCTCCTTTTTTTGAGGTCGGTTAAAAATGAATACCTATTTCTCTTGGTTACTTACGCCATAACTTGAAAATGGGTGGACTGATTTGGCTTATTATTTTTTTAAGTGTTTACATGATAGAAAGGTTTTTTTTACGAAAGAAAAGTTTTAAGTAAATTAAAGAAGTTTTTAACGCAGGCGAAGCCGCGGGGCACAAGCTATTATTTTAAATAATATGTGTGCTGTGCTCTCGACACCAACTTCTTTAGGATTGATATTGATCGATAGGAAATGTTGTATCCTGTTAGTTGCAAGAATATGGTAGGTATTCACGATTGAAATGACAGAGATAGAGCTATATAGCCTGTATAGTTGCGTCCCCGACAGTTTCAGTAATTTCATTCAAATTTTTTACCAATAACAATAAAGCATGATATATTACGAGATTAAATATACTTATACCACAGATTTCCCTTCATACTTATTCAGGCTTAGGACTGACAATTTAGATACCTACTTCAAGTCATTATTTAAATATGTAAATAAATAATTATGATAAGTAATAGCGAATAAGTAACTATCTATAAATTGGCGTATTTAAAAATCTGTGATATGTACAATGATTTGAATGTACAGTATTTACATTATGTACATTATTATCAAGCAACTTTTCATTTTTTATTCAGTATTGCTACTGATAAACAAGAGCTGCGATAATTTTTTAGCTTTCAGCTGACTTCTTTTTTTGGTGAGAATGTTCCCTGCCTTAGAAAAAATCCGTTCGCAGGGAACTGATGTTGCCACTATATTAAGCCGTTTCTGCATATACTGATGCAGTAATGGGTATATGAAGCGCCTTTCGTTCCACCACACAAAAGGGTCGCTGGTCCTTTTCAGTAGTGGTTCTTGTAGGTATTTGTCCATCTCCACAATACCCGCTGCTGTTGGGTTTGATGGTGTCAACTTCGCCACTTCCCGATCGAAATCTTCCCACAGTGAGGACTGGCTCGAAGAGGGTAGTGACTCTGTCACATTCTGGTCTTATGATTTATCTACTTGATGCAGATACGAGGGTCATTCAATAAATACTTAGCCTACAAAAAGTAAATGAAAATTTTGGAAAAGTGGCAATTTATTTTTCAACATAGTCTCCTTTTAGTTCGATACACTTATCCCAGCGATGCTCCAACTTTTTTAACCCGTCCGAAAAATAGTTTTTGTCAAACTCTGCAAAATAGGCCTCCGTGGCGGCGATGACCTCCTCATTTGATCCATATTTATTCCCGGCGAGAGATTTTTTCAAATTAGGAAACAGAAATTGATAAAAAATGTAATGAAAATGTGGACAGATTTAGTTTCATTAAGCTTTATTCGCCAATTCTTTGTCCAATCAACTATGGTTTCGGAAGCATACTTCTCAATTTGTGTATGAGCCCCTTATGCCAAACTTTGTCAAATGCTTGCGCTACATCTAAGAAGACTGTGGTGCAAACTTTCTTATCTTCTAGTGCGTTTTCAACGATGTTGGTAATTCGATGAACCTGGTCTATAGTGGAGTGTTTTTCCCTAAATCCAAACTGGTAGTCAGGAATGCGATTTCTAACTTCTATGATAGGTTTTAACCTTTTTTAAAGAAGTTTCTCAAATAACTTTGATATTATTGGTAACAAAGAAATTGGTCGGTATAATGTTTCATCTTGGGGTGGCTTACCAGGCTTTTGGATCATAATCACAACTATTTTCCACAAGTCGGGCACGTACTGAAGTCTAAATGATGCATTGATGAGTGTAGTAAGTTTCACTAACGCTTTTCGAGGCAGATTTTGTAGTACTTCTCCTGTAATCAAATCATAGCCCGGCGTTTTTTTCTTTTCAAGCTTTTTTGTTTGAATATATACTTCTCTTGGCGTTGTAAGTTGAATTTCGATACCATCTTGGGCTGTCTCAGTTAGCGTGAGGTCATGGTACGTATCCTCATTAGGCTGAAAGATTAACTTTAAATGTTGTGCAAATCTAAATGCTTTCTGTTTATTGTTGATGGCCCAACTCCCGTCAGTTTTTTTTATAGGTGGGACCTGCAGAGTTGGCTTTTTGAGGTCTTTAGTTGTTTTCCACAATGAATAGTTAGTTGAACGATCACTTGTCAGCTGGCTCAAGTAAGTGTTCATAGACTCATCATTGAAAGCTTGTATTATCTTTCCAAGTTTTTAGGGTTCCGAACCCAAAGGGTACCAACGGAACCCTATTACTGAGACTCCGCTGTCCGTCTGTCTGTCTGTCTGTCTGTCTGTCCGTCTGTCACCAGGCTGTATCTCATGAACCGTGATAGTTAGACGGTTGAAATTTTCACAGATTATGTATTTCTGTTGCCGCTATAACAACAAATACTAAAAACAGAACAAAGTTAAAAATTAAAGAAAAGGTTTTTTTTACGATAGCGCAGCGCCATCTACCTAGCATCAAGGATGGCGCTATCGTCTTTACCTTAATCTGAATCTCGGAAGCGGCTCCAACGATTAAATAAAATTTAGTACACCTACAGGGGATTTCGGGGGCGAGAAATCGATCTAGCTAGGAGACATTTTCAGAAAATGTTGTTTTATTCGTGTTTTTAATAATCAGCTTTATTGATAATCAACTTAAAATATGACAAAAAATAGTATTATTATTCGTCAATAGATGTCGGGAAGAGTCATACTTGTCTCTTTAAGTGGCAAAAAATACCGAGCAAAGCTCGGTCAACCAGATATTTAATAATAATTAGACAGTTGAAATTTTCACAGATAATGTATTTCTGTTGCCGCTATAACAACAAATACTAAAAACAGAATAAAGTTAAAAATTAAAGGGGATCTCCATACATGAAACGTGTTTTTCGGCATTTTACTATAACGCTATCTATGAATATTTGACTGTACTAGTTATATTAATTACCTTTGTGTTACTTTCACTTACTTTCACTTAGTTGGCGTTAGTGTTCGTAAGACGGCGTTGTACTGAATAAGGACGCGGCTCCTGTTTTAATAATTGTTTGGAATTGGCACGGTAATATAATATAATAATATCTGGATGACCGAGCTTTGATAGCAATTTTTTTTTTTGTAAATCGTGTTTTATGTAATTTTTGGCTCCCAATAATAGTCTTCTTACAAAAGAACAAACTTGGAAAAATGAATCGTCACGTCTGGACTCGAACCGGGATCGTTCTGATCGCCATCCGAACGATCTCCCACCGAGCTATCGTAACAATGTAGCAATGGCAAAATTTACCTTCATATTCTAATTATATTGTAGGAGTTTTTCATTACCTGAAAACAGGGATAAAACAACATTTTCTGAAAATGATAACCTATTTCGATTCGATTCGATTTGTCAATTTATTACAAGAAACGTGATTTCTTTCAGAATTTTTTGCTCGATTTTATAAAATATTGTAGTGTGGTACGGAATCGGAACCCTACGAGTGCAAGTCGGACTTGCACTTGGCCAGTTTATTTTGTTAGCTTGTTCAATAGCGTTTTGTCTTTAGGACATCTTGTCATATGCCATCGCTCTCGCTGTCTTCTTTTATAATCAAATCTCTTATTTCTATAGGATAATAATTACTTCTGATTTTCTTTTTGTATTCTGGCGTATTTTTCCAGGCACAAAGTTGAATGTCAGTGATAAATTTTTTCAAGTCTATATCTACTTCATTTGGACATTTCAATGAAGTTTTCAAGTCAATTATACAATCTAAATCTAATTTGAAGCTTTCCCAGTCTGTATTTTTATTTACCAAGGAAAGACTGGCTTCTTTCTCAATAATATTCTGACATATAGTTAAAAATATCGGTGAGTGGTCAGAATTCATATCATAACCTTCCTGAATATGAAGAAAGCTTAGTGATATGTTTATATAAATAAAAAATCTATGAGATCTGGAATCTTCATAGGGTCTGTGGGCCAGTAAGTTGGCTTTCCTGTAGATATAACGTCACAGTTACATTCTCTAATAGCTGTTAATAGTTCTTTACCTTTAGTTGAAGTAAGTCTTGATCCCCAGTAGGTATTCTTAGCATTAAAATCACCTCCCAGTATAAATCTGTTGCCTAGTGCTTTCAGTATACTTTTGTACTGTTCAACTTTCAGCGCGTGCTTCGGTGGACAATAAATTGATGATAATGTTATAGGATATCTTTTAGTTTTAAGTTGAATAGCTACAGCTTGAATGTGTTGTTCTTCAAACTTATGTGTTTCGTAATGGTAGATGTTATCCTTTATTATGATGGTGCTGCCTCCTCTTGCAGTATTATCGGGATGCAGTGCGTGATAAGTTCATCTTGTGGTATCCAACTTTTAATTTGAGGCTACTTACAGCCTTTTCTACAGCGACTTTGTCCTGTAACCCTTTAGAGAATAGAATGATTCTTAATTGTACATTAAATAAAGCATAAGTATATAAGGGGGGGATGACTTTTGATAACGTCAAATTTTTCTCAGCACTTATTTCGACGGTAACGTCATAAAAAACCTTTAAAATAGGTACTGCTGCTTCTACCGTAGCCCAGTCATTGGTGCTCAGCATTATATCGGCTCTTGTTAGTGCCAGAGTTGTCGTAATGGCGTCCTTTACTAGAACTAAGCGTCGTAACATTTCGTACGTTGAGTTCCAGCGGGTTACAACATCTTGCTTTAATTTGAGCTGCGGCACTCGTAACTGTACCTGAATTTCTCGTAGCTTCGCCAGTGCCTGAGAGCTCCTCTTAAAATACTCCACAATTTGTTTAACAGGTGCTGTGGTATTAGCAATCTCTGATAATGCTGTTTGGACTCACAGATTGAGAGTATGAGCAAAACATGGTACATGACGCCAATTAATAGGTGAAATTATATTAATTAATAGATTAGTTAGATGATGTTCCTTATCTATATTAATATTAATTTCATTTTTTACAGCTGGTTATAGATTATATTCTTATACTCAACATGGAAAATCGCCAGTCCTGATCGCGGCGACAATGTTTGCGCCATTATCACTTGCAATCGCTGTGACTTTGTTTTCGATGTCCCATTCTCTTAATGATTTTTTCATATATTCGGCCAAATTCGTTGCTGTTGTTCTGTCCGGGTACTCTACGTAGCCTAACATGGTCGCTTGTAATTTGTGTTCATTGATATAATGAAAAGATATGGCAATGAAATGTTCATTATTCAGGGAGGTCCATCCATCTGTGATTAGACATATAGCCTAAGCAGTTGCGACTTTTTCTTTGGCCTTTTCCATTGCGCATCGGTATGCCTTCGGCAGTAGGCTTTCGGCAAGTTTTCCTAGTAGGCAAGGAATATCCCGGACACAGCATTGACAGTAATTTTTTTAATTCGGGCTCTTCGACAACCGAAAATGGGTGATGGCCTTTGGCAATCATTTTAAGTACCTGGTCATCAATTTTGTAAGCCCGACGAGGTCCAACAGGCTTTAGATTTTGGACAAATTCCACCATTGATTGTTGAGCTGGTGAAGGGCGTACCAGTGATGAAGGGCTACTCTCTTTTGGGTCCGTCGGAGGTGCAGCAACTTCTTCCACTTCAACAATATGTTCTGGTTGGCGTGCCGGAACAAGGGGCACAGTCGGGTGTTTTGATTTTAAATGTCTATTTAGGTTACCGACATTACCACCAGTTATGCCGATAAAGTTTGCGCAATATGTATAATTCGCCTTTTTTGGTTCCACTTCTAGAAAGTGGTTCCATACAGCGCTTCGTTTCCTCGACGACATTATTGTCCGAATAACACACCACACTGCAATTCAATATTTAAATTTAATATTTACACTACATGCACACAGATTAACACAAATATATATATATACAAAAGTCTACCGTCTACTAACTTCGAGAAAAATCAAAAAAATATCCAAAGAAATATGCAAACAATGCTCTTGCAACATGAAATCGCACGTAATTATTCTTAAAATTTTGAAATAAATGACTTGAAAAGAGCGGGAATGTCTGTTGACGTTGTTAGTAATAGTATTATTCACATATATATTTTTTTTTATATTTAGGTTTTTTATAATATCCATATAAACGTAATAAAGAAAACAACTATAAAAACATAAAATATTATAAAACACCTAAATCTAGGGTGCCGCCGGCAGCGGGGCAGGGTCCAAGCTACCGGTGGTTAGGGCTGCAGAGAGAGGAACCTCCTGACGATGCGTGCCGTGTCAAGAAGTACCGCCTTCTGTATCTGGCCCTTGATCCAGCCGTCTAGCCAGAGTCTCTTCAGATGTTGGTCGAGACTCTTAGAAATTAGGCCGTTTGCCGAGACAACTATCGGGACAATGATAGTCAAGTCAACATCCCACATGGCGGTAATCTCGTTAGACAAGTCAAGGTACTTGCTAAGCTTGTCCTTTTCGGCCTTTACGAGGTTCTCATCATGCGGGATGGTGATGTCGACTAACACTGCCCGCCGCTGGAACCGGTCGACTATCACGATATCAGGCTTATTGGCGACAATAGTCCTGTCCGTGATAATAGATCGGTCCCAATAGAGCAAAGCACGTCCATTATCAAAGACCTGGCGCAGGTGCGTACTTATAGTACGGCACCTCGGACTCCACAAGGCCGTATTGAAGAGCAAGTTGCTGGTGGATGATCCTGGCTACGAGATTATGTCTGTGCATGTACTCGCCGTTAGCAAGATGAGAACAACCGGAAATGATATGTCTGAGTGATTCTCCGGGACGGCGGCATGCCCGACATATGTCGACCGTATCGTCCTTCATAATATATTTCCGGTAGTTGTTCGTCTTGATAACTTCGTCTGCAATTGCACAAACAAAACCTTCGGTTTCCCCAAAGAGGTCCCCGAATCGTAGCCAGTTCACCGACGCGAGCAGGTCCACATCAGATAGAACCGGCCATGCAGCTCCTTGCTCTTCCATACGTCCTTGCGGTCCTCGGTGTTTAACACCTGAGGCTTGCGCCAGTTCTCTTTGCCTAAGGAGAGAGGCGTGAAAGTCAGGCGTCTGTCCAAGGCGTCTAGCTCGGTCTGAGTCCACCTTAGTATGCCAAATGTATGTAGGGGCATAACCCAGCCGTTGAAGGCGCGCACCTTGTTACCTCCTGACAAAAGACTGTTAAGTACCTTCGTCAGGCGACCGAAGAAACGCTCCTTCACCGACTGTTTTATCCCCCCACTCTCGATACCTAATGACTCTGACATACCAAGGTATTTATAGGTGTCGGTTTCGGAGAGAGATCTGAAAGTCATTGTGTCAGAAAGTTGTAAATTCATTGAATTCACAACTTTCCCCCGCTGCACGTGCATGACCGCGCACTTATCTACACCGAACTCCATGCTGATGGCGTTGCTGAAAGTCTCAGTGACTTTCAGTAATTCCATCAAATCATGGCGCTTCGGTGCAAAAAGTTTGAGGTCATCCATGTACAGCAAGTGTGAAATGACTTCACTCTCTCTCCTAAGCCGATAGCCCAGCCCTGAATCCTCTAATAATATGCTTAGAGGATTTAGGGCTAGACAGAACCACAACGGACTCAGACTGTCACCCTGGAAGATGCCTCGCTCAATCCTTATAAAGTCCTGCGGACCAGAGAGGCTGTCTCCATCACCCGGTTGACGAAGGACTGTAGTCCACTGCCTCAAACATGAACCTAGAAAAGATCTCTGAGTTGTATCAATTTTATACAACTCCAAGATCCTCTCCAGCCAGGTATGAGGCACTGAATCATAGGCCTTCTTGTAGTCAATCCAGGCAGTGGACAGAGCCCCTTTGTTCCGCCGGACTTGTTGGCAAATGGCCGTGTCGATGAGGAGGAGCTCCTTAGTACCACGAGACCCAACCTTATATAACCTTATATTAACCTTATAGTATTATTATTATTAGTTATTCATCAAAATAAGCAATGAAAGAGATAGCTATTAGTGTATTTGAAATAAACCAAAATGTGCCATAACTTATAGCAATAAGGTTCATATTCATTAATGTAAACAAAATCAAATCGCTCAAATCGTGAGCTAAAAATTAAGTGAAACAGAAAATGAAGATTCTGTGTAACAGAGGGTGATAGCGTGTTTCTGTATATATCTCTTGCTCTATAGTTCTTTCTTATGGCTAATAAAAGAGCGTGACAACTATAATTCCATCATTTGCTACACAGCTTTATAATCCATAGCTCGCTAGTTACAGTCATGCAGTGCTGCCATATATACGGATTAGTCCGTATTTTTATGGATTTTGAAGATCCATTACGGATGATTACGGATTTTAAACGGACACAAGCAAATTTAATTGAACACAGAATCTTACTAAGCAAATGTAGTTGGTGAAGAGCACACTAAGAGAGTATCTTTTTTCCGATATCTTTTGCGATTTCCAAAGGGAAGCAAAACCTATACCTAGGGTACTTCCCGTTTACCTTGAATCATGAGGCAAGAAGCAAGGTCTCACAGCTCATGTAGGTAAAGGAAAAATCTGTAATCATAGTAATATGTAGTTTTATAACAAAAAAAGTAAATTTATTATATTAAAAACTTATTATTTGTGGTTGGTGCATTAACTGTGTCTAGGCAGCGGTCTAGGAATCGAACTGCAAAGTTAAGTTTCTCCTATTAACTAGTTCGACAAGTTTTTACGGAACCCTCGGTCCAACAGCCGGTTTTTTTTTTGTTTGTTACTTCAGTACTTCGTCATTTATTAGCCGATATGGAAGATTCTTTCTTTGTTTGAGAAGCTTCTCATTTCCTTCCTTTCCTTTCTCGTAAATTCGTTGAGATCTGATTAATATATTCAGAGATATGTAGATAAAAACCTCATATTGTTACGAAAAGTAATTAGTGCAGGATTTTAAGTAGTTTTTTTTAGTATTTTAAATAATCTTTATTAGTTTAGGGAATTTTACTCAAAGTTGTAATGCGTATTTTATACGGAATTTTTGAACGAAAATACAGAATTCATGCCTTCTCCATGGCAACACTGCATCATGGCGCGCGACCAACGCGCGCCACAATACTATAAACAAAACAAACAATGAAGTGTCTTGCTATTGTAAAATGTGCCTTATTATTGAGGTTCTAAGATAATACCAGTTTTAGTTAGGTACACGAAATTTTACGAGAGGAGGATTGATTCGGCAGTGATCGGCTCAAATCGGAGCGGCGCCTCGGCTCCGGGCTCATTCATTCGTACTTCGTAGAAGCAGTAAGCAGATGAACTAAATGGACTACTGGACTAAATATTACGAAAGTGAACTACTGAATGAATGACAAGAAGCGATTGAAGTACTTCAATTTAGTCATTCATTCGTGAACTACACACGACTAATTGCAGCTGATAGATCACTTGTTGCCACTGCCAAGTGCGAAAACCCCGAAAAAGATGTGAAGGAAGATCTGACTGAGAGTAATGGAAAGCCCTGGAACAAAAGGACATGGGAGAATGCAGCCAGAGATAGAAACAACTAGAGGAAACTGGTAGAGGAGGCCAAGACCCACATAAGGTTGTAGCGCCGCAGGAAGTAAGTAAGTATAAGAAAGCTATATTATATAAAGAATACTTATTTGTGCCCCGCGGCCCAGACTGCATTAATAGTATTTATTTTATTTGTACTGTTTATGCTTATTTGCATTAAGTATCTTAACATCCTGCGGTCAAAACCAATTTTGACTTGGTTTTTCACCCAATGATTGGGTGAAATGGGAACCATTATGTACATAATGCGTTACTGTGGATACGGCCGGTATTTTCTTGCAAAAGAACATTGTGTCACTAAGACTTTAAAAGTTTTTTTGTCACAGAACAAGTTGTGAATTCAATGAATTTACAACTTTCTGACACAATGACTTTCAGATCTCTCTCCGAAACCGACACCTATAAATACCTTGGTATGTCAGAGTCATTAGGTATCGAGAGTGGGGGCATAACCCAGCCGTTGAAGGCGCGCACCTTGTTACCTCCTGACAAAAGACTGTTAAGTACCTTCGTCAGGCGACCGAAGAAACGCTCCTTCACCGACTGTTTTATCCCCCCACTCTCGATACCTAATGACTCTGACATACCAAGGTATTTATAGGTGTCGGTTTCGGAGAGAGATCTGAAAGTCATTGTGTCAGAAAGTTGTAAATTCATTGAATTCACAACTTTCCCCCGCTGCACGTGCATGACCGCGCACTTATCTACACCGAACTCTATGCTGATGGCGTTGCTGAAAGTCTCAGTGACTTTCAGTAATTCCATCAAATCATGGCGCTTCGGTGCAAAAAGTTTGAGGTCATCCATGTACAGCAAGTGTGAAATGACTTCACTCTCTCTCCTAAGCCGATAGCCCAGCCCTGAATCCTCTAATAATATGCTTAGAGGATTTAGGGCTAGACAGAACCACAACGGACTCAGACTGTCACCCTGGAAGATGCCTCGCTCAATCCTTATAAAGTCCTGCGGACCAGAGAGGCTGTCTCCATCACCCGGTTGACGAAGGACTGTAGTCCACTGCCTCAAACATGAACCTAGAAAAGATCTCTGAGTTGTATCAATTTTATACAACTCCAAGATCCTCTCCAGCCAGGTATGAGGCACTGAATCATAGGCCTTCTTGTAGTCAATCCAGGCAGTGGACAGAGCCCCTTTGTTCCGCCGGACTTGTTGGCAAATGGCCGTGTCGATGAGGAGGAGCTCCTTAGTACCACGAGACCCAACCTTATATAACCTTATATTAACCTTATAGTATTATTATTATTAGTTATTCATCAAAATAAGCAATGAAAGAGATAGCTATTAGTGTATTTGAAATAAACCAAAATGTGCCATAACTTATAGCAATAAGGTTCATATTCATTAATGTAAACAAAATCAAATCGCTCAAATCGTGAGCTAAAAATTAAGTGAAACAGAAAATGAAGATTCTGTGTAACAGAGGGTGATAGCGTGTTTCTGTATATATCTCTTGCTCTATAGTTCTTTCTTATGGCTAATAAAAGAGCGTGACAACTATAATTCCATCATTTGCTACACAGCTTTATAATCCATAGCTCGCTAGTTACAGTCATGCAGTGCTGCCATATATACGGATTAGTCCGTATTTTTATGGATTTTGAAGATCCATTACGGATGATTACGGATTTTAAACGGACACAAGCAAATTTAATTGAACACAGAATCTTACTAAGCAAATGTAGTTGGTGAAGAGCACACTAAGAGAGTATCTTTTTTCCGATATCTTTTGCGATTTCCAAAGGGAAGCAAAACCTATACCTAGGGTACTTCCCGTTTACCTTGAATCATGAGGCAAGAAGCAAGGTCTCACAGCTCATGTAGGTAAAGGAAAAATCTGTAATCATAGTAATATGTAGTTTTATAACAAAAAAAGTAAATTTATTATATTAAAAACTTATTATTTGTGGTTGGTGCATTAACTGTGTCTAGGCAGCGGTCTAGGAATCGAACTGCAAAGTTAAGTTTCTCCTATTAACTAGTTCGACAAGTTTTTACGGAACCCTCGGTCCAACAGCCGGTTTTTTTTTTGTTTGTTACTTCAGTACTTCGTCATTTATTAGCCGATATGGAAGATTCTTTCTTTGTTTGAGAAGCTTCTCATTTCCTTCCTTTCCTTTCTCGTAAATTCGTTGAGATCTGATTAATATATTCAGAGATATGTAGATAAAAACCTCATATTGTTACGAAAAGTAATTAGTGCAGGATTTTAAGTAGTTTTTTTTAGTATTTTAAATAATCTTTATTAGTTTAGGGAATTTTACTCAAAGTTGTAATGCGTATTTTATACGGAATTTTTGAACGAAAATACAGAATTCATGCCTTCTCCATGGCAACACTGCATCATGGCGCGCGACCAACGCGCGCCACAATACTATAAACAAAACAAACAATGAAGTGTCTTGCTATTGTAAAATGTGCCTTATTATTGAGGTTCTAAGATAATACCAGTTTTAGTTAGGTACACGAAATTTTACGAGAGGAGGATTGATTCGGCAGTGATCGGCTCAAATCGGAGCGGCGCCTCGGCTCCGGGCTCATTCATTCGTACTTCGTAGAAGCAGTAAGCAGATGAACTAAATGGACTACTGGACTAAATATTACGAAAGTGAACTACTGAATGAATGACAAGAAGCGATTGAAGTACTTCAATTTAGTCATTCATTCGTGAACTACACACGACTAATTGCAGCTGATAGATCACTTGTTGCCACTGCCAAGTGCGAAAACCCCGAAAAAGATGTGAAGGAAGATCTGACTGAGAGTAATGGAAAGCCCTGGAACAAAAGGACATGGGAGAATGCAGCCAGAGATAGAAACAACTAGAGGAAACTGGTAGAGGAGGCCAAGACCCACATAAGGTTGTAGCGCCGCAGGAAGTAAGTAAGTATAAGAAAGCTATATTATATAAAGAATACTTATTTGTGCCCCGCGGCCCAGACTGCATTAATAGTATTTATTTTATTTGTACTGTTTATGCTTATTTGCATTAAGTATCTTAACATCCTGCGGTCAAAACCAATTTTGACTTGGTTTTTCACCCAATGATTGGGTGAAATGGGAACCATTATGTACATAATGCGTTACTGTGGATACGGCCGGTATTTTCTTGCAAAAGAACATTGTGTCACTAAGACTTTAAAAGTTTTTTTGTCACAGAACAATGGGTCTCAGATGATCATAGATGGTCTCAGATGGAGGTCAATGACCAACATAGAAACTTACACATTTATAATATTAGTAGGATTATTAGACATCATTCAGATATTACATATACGGGATTATAAATGTATGATTTGTACTATATTGCCATTGTGATTTTCAGAATCCCAATGGAAAATGGAGAACAGCTGAAGAAAGCCAGCGAACATCCTGTACCTCATCATCCATGTCATCATCCATAGTACAAACCAGGCTTTTAACTGTAGCTTACCAAAAAAGAGATACAATTATAAACACATATTTTATCTAAATGTCTTTTAAAATTACCTTTTCATTTTCTTCAGCCTGTTTGTTTCAGCAAGATGGCGATTCTGCTCCTTGAGCAATCTATTTTGTTGAAGGAGAATATTGTTTCTTTCTTTAAGAGATGCAGCTATTTCCTGAAAGATCGCAAAAAAGCTATATAACATTATCAAACAATACAACTTAAAAATATGGTAGTGGTAGGACTACTGCTATGGAACGATACCATTACTTTGTCTAGTTATTATATATTTTTTTTCAGTTTGAAGAGGACAAAGATGTCCATCATTTAATTGTCTCAAGGTAACAGGTGTGGAGCTGTGATAGGCAATGTTTTTTGGTAAATTTTTCCTATACATAGTTTTGCGGGGCACATGTTATAAGCAGACACTGCTTACCATTACGGCAGTGTTTTACTTATTCTGTTCCTTAAAATCATTAAAAATAAATACAATGAAATCCACCAAAGCAAAAACATGCAAATAAGTAATCCACACTAATATTATAAGAATGTTTGTAACTGTCACTGTCTTTTTGTTACCTAATTGTGATCGTAAAGTAATCATGCCTAAACGGACGATTCAACCTTACTGAATTTCAACAAGGAATAGCATGAGGATGAAATAGGCTATAGACGTGTGTAACTCAAGAGTGACTAACTAAAAAGAGTTATATCTCCTTAAACCAAAGACTATTTCAGTATATCTTACATTTCTCAACCGTGTCTTTCACTCTATTATATCTTCGATGCAACTCCTCATTATGCGGAGTTAGAGAAAGGGGGATATAACCATATATGATATAAGATACCAAGCGTTAAATAAAACTGGCCAAGTACGAGTCAGACTTGTGTCTCACACACGGAGGGTTCCGAACCGCAGTATAATAATATAGTATAAGTATAATTTTATATTTTACTAGAAGCCCGCCCCGGCTTCGCACGGGTAGAACATATATGCCTACAAAATTTGCATCAGTTTGTTGCATCGAAAATAAAATATTAACATATTTAACAATCATCGTTATATTTCAACCAATTTACACAATACCTTAACGAATTATGCACCTAAACCTTCCTCATAAACACTCTGGCTATTGGTGAAAACCGCATGATAATCCGTTCAGTAGCTATTGAGATTATTGCGAACAGACAGATAGACGCAGTGATGAACTTTGTCTTATAATACTTACGTAGTGTTATTGGACGGCCCTTTGGTGTAAAGGATAGTTACCCTGATTCTGACCCGACGTTGGTTCTAATCCTAGCTATATACCTACCAATGAAAGTTTTATGTGCATTCATGAATTATGGGTGTTCGTACAGAGGTAGTGGGATCATTAAATCTACAAAAACTGGCCAAATGCAAGTCGGACTCGCACTTGTATGGTTCCGTAACAGTAGAGTATTTTCAGACGTAGTAGTATTTTCAAACTATTGAAAATATATAATATCTATTTGTATTTTATTTATGTATAGTATGTGTATGTATGTATGTGTATTATATGTGTATATTGGAATGTATTATATATTTGTAATTTTGTTTATGATTATTTATTTATTCTATTATAAACTTTGTATAGCATATCTTTTAAGATCTTATAATTGTACACCACCGTCTTCTACTTCCTACAATTATCTGTCCATACAAAGGTTGTCTGGTAGAGATCACTTGATGATTAGTGATAAGACCGCCCATTGTTATACTAACCTTAGATATATTTATACTATAAGTTAAATTTTTATAATGAATGGTATACAATAAAGAGTTTTGTATTGTATTGTATTTTATAACTTTAATTTTTAGGCAGCAAAAGAATAATTTTGTTTTTCATAGAGTTTGTATAAAAAACAAAGTTATCTTTGCGGTCGGTATATCTCAAAAACTGCTGAATGTATCTCATTCAAACCAATTTTCGTTGAAAGTTTTTATTGAGATCAACAGAATATTTTTTTCTAGATTTTTCTCTCCATTAGGGGGGGGGGGGGGGGGAGGGGCACACATATACCACTTTTGACGCGCCTATCTTTTAAATGATTGACTTTGAGAAAAAAAGATTTTAGGAACCTCAATGGCATTTTTAATGACCTCTTCATAGACTCCCCACATGTATAGGTTTGAAGAATTTGTTTTTTGTTTCATTTCTATGTATTACACCCCCCCTTAAACTTTTATATTTTTTATTTTTGTATAAAAATCGGAAAGCGGTTCACAAAATACATCTACCTACCAAGTTTCAGTTCTGTAGCCTTTATAGTTTCGGAATAAAATGGCTGTGACATACGGACGGACAGACAGACAGACAGACATGATGAATCTAAAAGGGTTCCGTTTTTTGCCATTCGGCTACGGAACCCTAAAAAGTAGCTTAACACCGAGGAGAACGTCTGCCGCCGTAACCTTACGGCGTTACCCGACGCAAAAAGTAGGGGTATTATACGTTTAACGTCTATCATAACATCTTAGCACCCAACCGGATGAATCAATTTTGATTTTATTACTGATAGTTGTTTTTTTTTTGTTTGATAGATTAGATGTCTTCATCAAGAGTGCTTAGCTTTGATTCATGAAAATTCGTTCAATCGTTATAAAACTATGAGCTATTTTCTAGTTATTGCGCTATGAAATCAACTTTCATAGGTCTGATCAATTCGAAAATCTTGGAAGCATTGACCTGGTGCTGGGACATCTCCTGGACTCTACAGAATACTCAAATCCTCACCAACTTACAGCTCAGCTCAGATTTCAAATGTCGTGTTTGAGTCATTGGAATGCTTTTAATGAAAAGATTATACATAGATCAGTCGGGATGGTTTAAAATATTATATTATCTAATACTATAAGAATCTTTGTTCTGACATACTGAGTGACTGACTGACTGACTGACAGACAACGCACAGCCTAAACCGCTGGTCGTAGAGACTTGAAATTTGGAAGGTATATTTGTCTTAGTACGTAAGGGTGTACTAAGAAAGGATTTTCCAAAATTCACCCCTTAAGGAGATGAAATGGGGGTTAAAAGTTTGTATGGAGAAACAAGATTAGATAGTGTTTTCTATTAGAAACATCACACAAGTGCTTCAGTAAAAAAATAAGTGAATACGTGTTTCAGGTTTTTTTGAAATTCCGCCCCTAAGAGAGTGAAATGAGGTAACAAAGTGTGAAAATCAATATTGTTTTGGATTGCGCTGAAATTTAGAATGCAGATTATTATTATGACGTAGGTATCCGCTCAGAAAGGATTTTCTAAAAATTCCTCCTGGATACGGAACGGGGATTCAAAATGAGATAAAGTACGTGTTGTAGGTTTTTTCAAAGTGGGGTAGGTAACAAAGTCTGAAAATTTGGGTTTTTCGGGTTTTTATAAAACCCCGATTCATATCGGAGTTTTATAAAAACCCGGGAATTCGGGATTCATATCCCGAATTGCCTTAGTCACGCGATAACATGAAAACGGGTGAACCGATTTCATTCTTATTTGATGTCTTTATGTTTAATGATGGAATCATTTTTACATAAGAAAAGTTTTAAGTAAATAAAATAAGTTTTTAACCGGGCGAAGCCGCGGGGCACTTCTAGTTATATAAATAGATCAATATTATTTTATACAATAGATCATATTATTATACTATATTGACTTCAAATTGATTGTGATCGATAGGGATCTACAGAATAGCTAAGCTTATAATATTTTCGTAGTAACTATGACCTAAACTGTGGTTTCACTGCAAATATTTTATTAATTTTGCGATGCGTGTATGTGAAATCCGTGATATCTTCTAGAGTTTTCATTTGAATTATATACTGTAAAGGACAATTTTAATCTATAATATGTGGCCAAGCTAATTAACGTAATTATTTGGATAAGGATTAATACTATAAACTTGAAAATAGCCTAGGAAGTTGTCATATTTTTTAACAAGAAATTAAAGATTAAAATGGTTACTCTGAGTCAACCTTAAGAGATAGAAATATGCTGTCGCGGACTTTTTTCTAGGTCTTATTAAGTTGTACAACTCTTCCATAGAAAATATTCTTCCATCTATTTTCAATTGAGCAGCGTTCGTAAGAAACGTGTTTTTTCGATTTTTTGTCGACGTAGGTTGCAAATTAGGTCTCCACGAATGTACCTTTGATTTAAATATAGCCTATTTTCATTTCGAAAGTCCATTCTATAAATCAGTGAAATAATTTTTTAAATCGGTCCAGTAGTTTTAGCCAAATCATTACAAACATACAAAAATATAAAAATACAAATGTTCTCTCTTTATAATATTAGTATAGACTAGCTGTGCCCGCGACTTCGTCCGCATGGAATAGTGTCTTTAGGTAACATTAACTAATATGACACATACGTATCCCAACCAGTGTTGTTCCTGACAAATTTAGGGTTGCCGTATTCTAACTCTAAAATTGCCGGATTTTCAGGGAATTCTAAGAAAAATGCCGTATTGTACAAAATGTTAATTTAGAAGGTTTAATTAATAAAAAATATACAAGTTATATAAAAAATATGCGTGTAGTACTTTTAAACTTACTTATTTTATTCTTCACCATATACGTTTTGAATCGTTTCTAGTACTTCTGAGTCTGTCGCATGTAGGTCATACTGTTTTTTTTTTTCATTTTTCATACGAAATATTGTTTTTTGTTAACTTTAGTCAATCAAAGAGCTGCCGTATACCGTATTTATGATGCCTAAGATGCCTGAATTCCGTATATTACGGCAATTGCCGTTTCAAGAACAACGCTGATCCCAACTACACCGCACCGCACCACGCCACGCGAATCCCCCCTTACCCTTCCCCTCCCCTTCACTTCCACCTCCCCTCACTTCCCCCTACCCTCCCCTCCACTCCCCCTACCCCCTCACAAACTTTGAATGTCATATTTATTTATATCGAATCAACAGCCTAAATAATAAGTTTCAAACTTCTAGCTTTAAAAATGACGATATTTTGTTGGAGAAGATTAAATAATACCTATCAAGTCAGTAGTAAACTCTTTTCTGTTTGTTTTATTGTATTCCGATTTTAAAACATATTCTGTGTGAATTGTGATGTCTGTCGTGTGTCACTTAACTTCATATAGAAAAACTACTAAGCTGTATATTTTTCTATTAAATTGTTTTATCATCTTTATTCTCATATTTTATTGGTTATTATTCACCGGACCTCATAACCCAACATGGTAGCACGAGCTACGGTAGGTTTTTAACCAAAAATAAAAATTTTATGAGAAGACTTTTACAATATGGAGGACGTATGTGAAGCAGTTGGAAGTGGAGATCGTGCATCGCACTCGCATGGATCTGGTTCGGGATTACTACAAAGCATCGAGAAGTTAGATGGCGCATCTAACTATGCTACTTGGAAGGTACAAGTAGAGCTTTACCTAGTAATGGAAGATCTATGGGACTTCATAGAAGATACACCTACAACTGCTACAGGGTTAAAGACAGACAGAAAGGTAAGAGCAAAGATGCTCCTTATGGTAAAGCCCCATTGTCTGGTACATGTAAGAAAGACAGTTACTGCTAAAGAATCCTGGCATGCATTGAGAACAGCTTTCGAAGATGCAGGTAACCGATGTCGACTGCTAGGACGACTTGTCAGTCAAAAGTTGAGCATGTACAGTAGCCCCCGAGTCTACGTCACCGAGATGTTGTCGCTAGCAAGTCAGCTTGCTGTTATGGGGAAAGAAGTCGATGATGAATTACTAGCTGCACTTATGCTACAAGGACTTGGAGATCAATACGAGCCAATGAGGATGGCTCTCGAAAACAGCAATGAAACGTTAACAACTGATTACGTCAAAATAAAATTGCTTCAAATAGATGTCAATCCAACGTCAGAAGGATCTTCACAGAATGCTTTGAGTGCTGCTAATAAGAAGAGCTATAATATAAAAGCTAAGGACAAAGACACAAAGATGCCAGCAAAGAAAATTAAATGCTATGTGTGTGGGGAAGGGTATAAAGCGAGATTTTGCCTAGAGAAGGTCGTTGCAAACCGTAAATAGTTTCAATACCTAGGTATTGGTATAATACCGAAAACATGGTATTGGATGTCATAATAACTCGTTATCGGGCGAAACCAGTTATTCGCGATATACAAGCGTTGCAATCGATGAGATAAGAAATAACCAATTGGGTATTACGGTAACTATTTATTGCAATACCCAACCTATACAGCCGCGCTAGGCGTTGCGAATGACGTTCAAAACCGATAAGTTATTGTTATTGGTGGCGCCCAATTCAATCAAAATTATATAGTAGTAACCGATTTATGTCAAATTACAAATATCCTACTTTATTTAGATTAATAATCAATAGAATAATATAATATTATATAACATAAATAAAATATACTTTTATAATAAATAATAATATAACATAGTACCTACCTAATGTGAAAACTTGATTATTTTTACTTAAGTATGTAATATGTATATCGTATAGGTAGGCATTTGACCACTATCTCAACTGATGATATTAATTAAGTCATAATGCGATCGACTATGTAGCACGCTTACCTAGAAGATACCTACTTATTCATTCGGTCTATGTCTAGTCTACCTAGAATTTGCCAACCGTTCTACAACGGTTGGCTTTGATGCCAGAGGTACCGAGTTCAAACCCCGCCGTGCGCTAATGGATTTTCCTATCGAAACATTTATGTGCGCTTTCACAGTGGCCCTTCGGTGAAGGAAAATCATTGTTAAGAATCCAACAACACCCGTATGGTGGTAGGACACTATCTAGTGTCCGCCTGGCCAGCTACCACCCTTAAGTTAGAAAATCTGTCGCCAAACATCTAATGTGTTCCGGCAGCTATTCTTGAGAGCCAGTTCCCATTCTAAGCCGCTAAACGCTAGCCTTTAAGATATTAAAAAACTAAACCAACCGATGTGCCCCAAACAAACATCGTAATAATAAAGCCGGCATTGTAAAAACAGGCTTTATTTATTTGCATTGCTGAGCGGCGATTTATTTTCGCCAATTAGCCAATCATGATATGATATCGGCCGGCCGCCTCGTTGTAGCCGAAGTGTGTCGAATATTCCCGAATAGTTCCGAACCGAAATTTCTCTTATTACTCGGGTGCGTTCACGACCTACGCCCGGACTACAACCAAACGCTCTAACCACGTTCACGACCTCAGAGCGTCGCACTCGGTTAGCGCAACTGTGTCGTTCACGACCTGGGTTGTTTCACTCCAGTTACAACTTGTTAAATAGAAGAAAAAATGTAAGTCACAATTTGAGTGAAAAACACTCGTGATCGTACCGCAGCTTTGAGCGTGTTGCAAAATAACCAAACATCGATCTCTTGAAGACGTGAACGCAACCCAGCACGTGCACCGCACCGACTGGGCGAGCAAGGACCAATGCGTCCACAGAACATAGAATGAAGTCAGAAAGACCATCTCAAAGGTACTTGATTTTGTACTTTTGTAGCAATCCAATCTTCAATCCAATCCAGACAGACTGCCGCGGTCTGCGGTCTGCGTTATGTAATTATGTAGTTCAATAACTAAACAAAAGCTAATTTTTAACTAAAAACCGGTATGACTCACGTAAATAGGTCGAAAGTCGATGGCGACGTGCGACCGGTTTCGAAGCGGTTAGCGCTTCTTCATCAGCGGCGAATATGACGAGTGCACTCGGCGGGCGGCTCGTTCATACTGGCGTCGGGTGTCATTCGCGCCGCGCGCCTCTGCGCACGTAATGCTCGTGCGGTTAGCGGCGGTGCCGCCGGCTCAGGTGACGGTGAGTCATCGTAGGAAGTTTCTTCATCTTCGTCGCTCGATGTCATGATATTAAGGCCCGTGCACACTACGCTGACTGTATCTCGGGGCACATAAGGGTGTTCTTCAATGTGTTTGAATGCGAGAACCGGTTTCCATGCAGGAGCCACGGTCCAACCTCGATCGCGGTTGAAATTAGGATGACGAGTAATTTCTATGGCCTCGCGTACTTTTCGCGGAATCAAAAACTTTTCCTTCGCCAGTACGGAGGCCTTATCGAATCTGAGAAAATGACCCGTCTCCCGCGCGTGTTCCGCCACAGCGGAATTTCCCGTGTCCACATTCTTCACACTTCTAATGTGCTCGGTCAGTCTTGTACTTATGTTGCGACGGGTTTCGCCGATGTAACTCTTACCGCAATCACAAGGAATCTGGTACACGCCCGGAGTTTGCATCGGCTGCTTGTCTTTGGGTGACCGCAAGAGTTGCTGTATTCGTCCCGGTGGGCGGTAAAATGTTTTTATGCTGTATTTTCGTCGTAAGAGGGCACCGATTTTATCTGTTACCCCTCTTACGAACGGTAGGTAGATCGGAACCCTGTCTACAGCAGTAGGTCTTTCGCGTTCAGCCCCCTTCACCCATCGCCAGCATTGTCTCCAATTGTAACCATTTTCCTGTAAAACTCGTTTAAGGTGATCCAGCTCAGTGTTTATGTATTGAGGATCGCATAAGCGGAGGGCTCGGTCTATTAGAGACTTTGGAACTGAGGCCAGTTGTGAGTGACGGTGGTGGGAGTCTGCTCTCAGATATCTATCGGTATGTGTGGGTTTCCTGTACACAGTACGTGTCACCGTTCCATTAGGCATCCGCATAACTTTCACATCCAAGAATGGCAGTAGTCCCTCGTGCTCTTCCTCCACTGTGAAATTAATCTTTGAGTGCACAGAATTCAGATGAGTCAAGAACGGCCGCAGTATATCTTTCTTAATGATGGCGAAGACATCGTCCACATATCACCACCAAAGGCGTGGTTTGTCAGGTGTGTTTAAAGCTTGGTCCTCAAACCACTCCATAAAAATGTTAGCAGCCACCGGAGCAATTGGCGAACCCATAGCGACTCCGTCCATTTGTAGGTAATGGTCACCCCGCCACAAAAAGTAACCACTATTGAGACAGCAGTCGGCCCAGTCTACATAATACGTAGGAAGATCTGTGCTCTGAATCAGGCTACTAATGATGGTCATCGTGTCTCCCACCGGCACGTTGGTGAACAAAGATGTTACATCAAAACTGACCATTACTTCCTCGGGTAGTATATGTAGGTCAGTTAGTAGTCGTACAAAATGCTGTGAGTCCTTTATATGACGGTCCGTTTTTCCCGTGAAACGCTGAAGAGTAGACGCCATATGCTTTGACATCTTGTATATTGGGGCATCGATTTGACTAACTATCGGACGTAATGGCCAATCAGGTTTGTGCACTTTAGGTAGACCATATAATTTAGGAGATGTCGGATTATATGGACGCAATCGTGATATCAGTTCCATGTCATCTTGAGCCCGCAGCAGCTTCAAAACTCTGTTAGTGATGCGCAGAGTCGGATTGTAGTTGACTCTTTTATATATGATTTCGTCACTGACCATTTCCGTGAGTTTTGTATCATAATCTTCGGCATCGACGACCACCGTGGCGTTACCCTTATCAGCCGGTAAAACTAAAACGGATGAATTGTTGCGTAATGCCGCCAAAGCAGTAAATTCACCCATGCTCAAGTTGGACTTAGGCGGTCTAGATTTTCGTAATATGGTAGCCACATCTTGCCTTAGACACTCCGCATCATGATGGGGTATGTGATTGCGGATCACTCCTTCTTCAATGCTGGTTATTATGTTTTCTTTCGGTATTATTTTTGGCGCAGGAGCAAAATTCAGGCCACGAGATAATACACTCAGAGTATTTTCGCAAAGTTCTTGAGAGGATAAATTGACCACATTCGTAATGGAGTGTGAACTCACCTTAATATCATTTACTTTTTGTAGGTAGTTCCCAGTACCGTTAAGTAAGTTTTGGAACTTTTTGTCATGCCTTCTTGTTGTATTGAAGGTAGTGGCCTCAGCTCTGCTAAAAGACATGGCATCCAATGTTTCCCATAGATCCTGTGGCAACATGTTTGCTATTTCCAAATGTAAAACAAACACACTATTGTTGGTATTCATTAGATTGCGGCGGTAATCCGAAATGACGCGACGAAGAAACTTTTCATTAGCGACACGGAAGAAATCACTGTATCCCCGAATGCATTTAACAGGTTTAATGCGCGCAAATTTAGGTACGAGACCATTGTCACGACACATCACAACATACCGTAAACCGCACTCGAGTTTTTTACACTTGACTCTCAAACGCGTGAACACCTTCACTTTTTCAAGCCACACCGCACCGTAGCGGTTAGCTATTACTTGATTAAACGTATCGTGAGTATAATTCATTTTTAACTAAAAACCGGTATGACTCACGTAAATAGGTCGAAAGTCGATGGCGACGTGCGACCGGTTTCGAAGCGGTTAGCGCTTCTTCATCAGCGGCGAATATGACGAGTGCACTCGGCGGGCGGCTCGTTCATACTGGCGTCGGTTCCATCCGGTTTCCATGCGGTTTCCATGCATCCGGTTCTCGCATTCAAACACATTGAAGAACACCCTTATGTGCCCCGAGATACAGTCAGCGTAGTGTGCACGGGCCTTAATATCATGACATCGAGCGACGAAGATGAAGAAACTTCCTACGATGACTCACCGTCACCTGAGCCGGCGGCACCGCCGCTAACCGCACGAGCATTACGTGCGCAGAGGCGCGCGGCGCGAATGACACCCGACGCCAGTATGAACGAGCCGCCCGCCGAGTGCACTCGTCATATTCGCCGCTGATGAAGAAGCGCTAACCGCTTCGAAACCGGTCGCACGTCGCCATCGACTTTCGACCTATTTACGTGAGTAATACCGGTTTTTAGTTAAAAATGAATTATACTCACGATACGTTTAATCAAGTAATAGCTAACCGCTACGGTGCGGTGTGGCTTGAAAAAGTGAAGGTGTTCACGCGTTTGAGAGTCAAGTGTAAAAAACTCGAGTGCGGTTTACGGTATGTTGTGATGTGTCGTGACAATGGTCTCGTACCTAAATTTGCGCGCATTAAACCTGTTAAATGCATTCGGGGATACAGTGATTTCTTCCGTGTCGCTAATGAAAAGTTTCTTCGTCGCGTCATTTCGGATTACCGCCGCAATCTAATGAATACCAACAATAGTGTGTTTGTTTTACATTTGGAAATAGCAAACATGTTGCCACAGGATCTATGGGAAACATTGGATGCCATGTCTTTTAGCAGAGCTGAGGCCACTACCTTCAATACAACAAGAAGGCATGACAAAAAGTTCCAAAACTTACTTAACGGTACTGGGAACTACCTACAAAAAGTAAATGATATTAAGGTGAGTTCACACTCCATTACGAATGTGGTCAATTTATCCTCTCAAGAACTTTGCGAAAATACTCTGAGTGTATTATCTCGTGGCCTGAATTTTGCTCCTGCGCCAAAAATAATACCGAAAGAAAACATAATAACCAGCATTGAAGAAGGAGTGATCCGCAATCACATACCCCATCATGATGCGGAGTGTCTAAGGCAAGATGTGGCTACCATATTACGAAAATCTAGACCGCCTAAGTCCAACTTGAGCATGGGTGAATTTACTGCTTTGGCGGCATTACGCAACAATTCATCCGTTTTAGTTTTACCGGCTGATAAGGGTAACGCCACGGTGGTCGTCGATGCCGAAGATTATGATACAAAACTCACGGAAATGGTCAGTGACGAAATCATATATAAAAGAGTCAACTACAATCCGACTCTGCGCATCACTAACAGAGTTTTGAAGCTGCTGCGGGCTCAAGATGACATGGAACTGATATCACGATTGCGTCCATATAATCCGACATCTCCTAAATTATATGGTCTACCTAAAGTGCACAAACCTGATTGGCCATTACGTCCGATAGTTAGTCAAATCGATGCCCCAATATACAAGATGTCAAAGCATATGGCGTCTACTCTTCAGCGTTTCACGGGAAAAACGGACCGTCATATAAAGGACTTACAGCATTTTGTACGACTACTAACTGACCTACATATACTACCCGAGGAAGTAATGGTCAGTTTTGATGTAACATCTTTGTTCACCAACGTGCCGGTGGGAGACACGATGACCATCATTAGTAGCCTGATTCAGAGCACAGAACTTCCTACGTATTATGTAGACTGGGCCGACTGCTGTCTCAATAGTGGTTACTTTTTGTGGCGGGGTGACCATTAACTACAAATGGACGGAGTCGCTATGGGTTCGCCAATTGCTCCGGTGGCTGCTAACATTTTTATGGAGTGGTTTGAGGACCAAGCTTTAAACACACCTGACAAACCACGCCTTTGGTGGCGATATGTGGACGATGTCTTCGCCATCATTAAGAAAGATATACTGCGGCCGTTCTTGACTCATCTGAATTCTGTGCACTCAAAGATTAATTTCACAGTGGAGGAAGAGCACGAGGGACTACTGCCATTCTTGGATGTGAAAGTTATGCGGATGCCTAATGGAACGGTGACACGTACTGTGTACAGGAAACCCACACATACCGATAGATATCTGAGAGCAGACTCCCACCACCGTCACTCACAACTGGCCTCAGTTCCAAAGTCTCTAATAGACCGAGCCCTCCGCTTATGCGATCCTCAATACATAAACACTGAGCTGGATCACCTTAAACGAGTTTTACAGGAAAATGGTTACAATTGGAGACAATGCTGGCGATGGGTGAAGGGGGCTGAACGCGAAAGACCTACTGCTGTAGACAGGGTTCCGATCTACCTACCGTTCGTAAGAGGGGTAACAGATAAAATCGGTGCCCTCTTACGACGAAAATACAGCATAAAAACATTTTACCGCCCACCGGGACGAATACAGCAACTCTTGCGGTCACCCAAAGACAAGCAGCCGATGCAAACTCCGGGCGTGTACCAGATTCCTTGTGATTGCGGTAAGAGTTACATCGGCGAAACCCGTCGCAACATAAGTACAAGACTGACCGAGCACATTAGAAGTGTGAAGAATGTGGACACGGGAAATTCCGCTGTGGCGGAACACGCGCGGGAGACGGGTCATTTTCTCAGATTCGATAAGGCCTCCGTACTGGCGAAGGAAAAGTTTTTGATTCCGCGAAAAGTACGCGAGGCCATAGAAATTACTCGTCATCCTAATTTCAACCGCGATCGAGGTTGGACCGTGGCTCCTGCATGGAAACCGGTTCTCGCATTCAAACACATTGAAGAACACCCTTATGTGCCCCGAGATACAGTCAGCGTAGTGTGCACGGGCCTTAATATCATGACATCGAGCGACGAAGATGAAGAAACTTCCTACGATGACTCACCGTCACCTGAGCCGGCGGCACCGCCGCTAACCGCACGAGCATTACGTGCGCAGAGGCGCGCGGCGCGAATGACACCCGACGCCAGTATGAACGAGCCGCCCGCCGAGTGCACTCGTCATATTCGCCGCTGATGAAGAAGCGCTAACCGCTTCGAAACCGGTCGCACGTCGCCATCGACTTTCGACCTATTTACGTGAGTCATACCGGTTTTTAGTTAAAAATGAATTATACTCACGATACGTTTAATCAAGTAAAAGCTAATTTACTATTACAAAATACAACTTATTATTTGCGGTTGGTACATTAACCGTTTCTAGGCATCGGTCTAGGGATCGAACTGCAAAGTTTGTCTGTTTGTCTTTTAACCTAGTTTGATAAGTTGGTGGGTAACCTTCGGTGCGCCAGTCCGACACGCACTTGGCCTTTTTTAAAATTTATTCGAAGTTGAATGATGAATGATCACGTCTGATCAGTTTCTCTTAAAATAAAATTATTGAAAAAGGGTTAGTTTAATTGTAAGATTTAACAATAATAAACTGGCTAAGTGCAGGTCAATCTCGTACCCTATAATTTTTCGCCACAAAAAAAATAACTTTATTACCAAAAGTAAAATCAGTCAGTTGCACCCATTCCCTTTGTATTTTTGTATTCAAATATATAATAATGATGATATTATTTTTCTGCTGAAAGTACCTTGTTTATTTACGTGAATATAACTGATCTAAATAATGATTATTATTAGTAAACGTTATGTTTGCGGTTGTTATATCTCAAAAACAGCTGACTATATCTCGTTCAGACCAATTTTCGTTTAACGTCTCGTAAATTTTTCATGAGGTCTACAGCATATATATTTTTTAAATTTTTCACTCCCTTACTTTAAAAGTTAGAGGGACACATTTACCACACATTAACACACATTTTACCACTTTAAAAGTATCTATCTTTCAAAAGATTAACTTTGAGAAAAAAATATTTTATTTTATTCATTCGGCTACGGAACCCTAAAAAGAAAATCCTTCTTTGGCTACACTTTCTTATTTCTCGATAACTAATTAGGGCACGGCATGCGAGCATTTTTTAATTAATCGCACGTTGCAAAATTCGCGTAGTATATAAATATATTTTGCCACGATTATCTTGCCCACAAGGCCTTTCCTAATTTGTTGTTTGGTCTGTGGGCGCAAGACGAAATGCAGTGCCGGTGCACTGCACCTGTACAGTATAGTAAGTAGTTGCTAATACCGAGAAATTATGGTGATTAGGACAAAATATTTTGACACTTGTATGTACATCGAGATAAAAGCGTTTATTGAAAAAAAAACTAGGTCAAGGTAGAAACAAAAGTAGCTCGACTTGCCAATAGATATTTTGAGACATAGTTTTATTATAATAAATGCGTTTTTTGAATAAAACTCTTGAGAAAAATGTTCAACATGTACCTACGCACTAATACTTACTTATACACATATCTATTTTTTAAATTTTGTTGTATTGTAAATTGTAATTCATTTTTAGTCAGTTCAGTTTGTTCACTCGTACGGATTTATGTATATTGCGCTCGCAGTTCGTGTACTAAATAAAAATGTCGCGTATGAATAGCAGTTTGATTTGGAAAACATTTTTGAAAACAGACATTTTGGCTAAAAAAGCTAAATGTACACTTTGTGGTGATATTTATAGTTATAAGGCGTCAACGGGAAATTTAAAATCTCATTTGAAAAAGAAACATATTGACGCATATCGGCGTTTAGTCACAGTTCAGCAGCAGCAAACACCTGCGTCCACTGAAGTTCCACTAGTTCCAGCTGTGCATACCAACCAAGAAACTTCTTTAACATCAGCGAATACAGCGTCAACATCGACAGCAATATCGTCAGTGGCTACGCATACCAACTATGAAACTCCTTTGACATCAGCGGATACAGCGTCAACATCGACAGTAATATCGTCAGCGGCTACGCATACCAACCTTGAAACTCCTTTGACATCAGCGAACACAGTGTCAACATTGACTGCATCATCGTCAGCGGCTACGACTAGCCGTCCAGGCAGTTTTCGACTACTCAACCACCAACAGACGATGGACAGGTATAGCTCAACAAAAAAAGTATTCAGACAACAAAAGGAGCGTATAGATCAAGACCTGCTTCGTCTTTTTGTCGATGGATATCAACCTTTTTCTTTGGTCGAGGAGGAGTCATTTAAGAAATTTGCGAGCTGGATTCCTGGATATAGTCTTCCAACGAGGAAGACTATATCGAATGTCATGATTCCAGCGCTATATGCTAAAACAAAACAATCGTTAACCCACGAATTGACCGTAGTTACAAATATTTGTCTGACGGGAGATTTATGGACCTCACGTGCCAATGAATCGTATTTGGGCGTAACGGCGCACTACGTGACGGACGATTTTACTATAAAATCTATTCTTTTGGACTGCCGCAGCTTTCCAAATGCGCATTACTACTCGATAATATAAAGGCGGCGCTTCTAGAAATCGAAAGTGAATGGGGAATTCATGGGAAAGTAAATTTTTTTGTGACCGACAACGCGCCCAATGTTACCAAAGCGATTCGCGACATAGGATGGAAACATTATGGGTGTTTTGCACATACACTCAATTTGATTGTGCAAGAAACACTGAATAGTCTAACATTTGAGAACTCCGTGCTCGAGAAGGTGAAAAAAATTGTTAGACATTTTAAGATGAGCTCGACGGCGTAAACTAAATTACTGAAATCGCAAACGAATGAAGATCCCAACTGCGTTCCGAGACGTCTTAAACAAGAAGTACCTACGCGCTGGAATTCAGCATATTACATGCTGCAAAGATTTGTTGACCTGGAAGTACATATACGAGCTACGGTGGCAACCTCGCGGCAAAACCTGCCGATCATTAGTAATGAGGAGTGGATGTTCTGTGCTCAAATGTGCAAAATACTAAAACCATTCGATGACGCCACATCGTCACTTAGTGGCCAAAATTATATGACGGCTAGCTCAGTCATAATGATGACTCGATGTCTCGTCTCTACATGTGACATGCTGCTTGCGGAAGAATTTTTCGAGGCCGCCACGAATGCCGTATTACAGCTGCGTTCTGGGCTTATTACCAGATTTTCAAATCTCGAAAGGAGCGGCACTTTCTCCGTGTGCACATTCCTAGACCCTAGATACAAATTGGCAGTTTTCGCAGATGTTAACGACGCTCGGAACACTCGGAAAAAAGTGCAGGATATGCTGGTGGCAGAAATAGCTAAAGAAACACCACACACAGTGAACGAGCCATCTACCAGCACTGCGGCACAACGATATGACAAATTTTCGCCTTGGACGGTTTTGGAAGGATTTATCAGCCAGCAGCAGAGCGTCGGGACGCCCTTGTCAAAAGCTATTAAGGAGTTGGACACATATCTTAACGAAGATATACTTCCGGTATTTGACAGCGCTGGTAAATGGAATTGCCCATTGGTGTGGTGGCGTAACCATCGCTTCACTTACCCATATTTGGCAAAGATGGTTAAGAAGTATGGGAATATAATGGCCACATCGGTGCCATGTGAGCGCGTGTTTAGCAAGACGGGCCTTATAATTAGTGACCGACGAACGCGGCTTACAAGTTCCAAGGTGGAACAATTGGCCTTTTTAAATATAAACTTAAAAGACAATCTGTAAATATACTTAAAATTTTAAATCATCTCATGTACATAAATAAGAAAACGTTAAAAAAAGTAAAAAAATATAAATACTACAAAAAAATGTAAACAAGTGTAAATATTACGTTAGCAAAATTGTATATATAAAATCAACTATACTTTTAAATACGCCTAAATACAAATTTAAAAGAGTGTGAATATCTTTAAATAATCATCATCATCAGCCTGTATCAGTCCACTGCTGGACATAGGCCTCTCCCAAGATGCGCCACTGAGCCCGATCTTCGGCTCTTCTCTTCCAGTCACTGCCTACCGCTTTGCGTATGTCGTCGCTCCACCTGGTCACAGGACGTCCTACGCTACGTTTGCCGATTCGCGGTCTCCACTCTAGGACAAGTCTGCCCCAACGGTTATCAGTCCTGCGGCAGATATGACCAGCCCACTGCCACTTCAGCTTGCTAATCCGTTGAGCTATGTCGATAACTTTAGTTCTCTGGCGAATTACTTCATTCCGGATTCGATCCCGCAGAGAAATACCGAGCATAGCTCTCTCCATAGCTCGCTGAGCGACTTTAAACTGGTGGACCAGTCGGACTGTGAGTGTCCACGTCTCGGCTCCGTATGTCATCACAGGTAGGACGCACTGGTTAAAGACTTTTGTCTTTAGACACTGTGGTATAGGCGACGAGAAGACTCGACGGAGTTTTCCGAATGCTGCCCAGCCCAGCTGAATTCTTCTCTGGATTTCCTTCTCGAAGTTATGTTTGCCTAGTTGGAGCGTTTGCCCTAGGTAAACATACTTAGTGACAACTTCGAGTGGGATTCCATCTACGGCAATCGGTTCCGGAACAACGTGCTCGTTGTACATGACTTTGGTTTTGTCCAAATTCATCCGGAGACCGATGCTACGAGAAGAATCAGCTAGGCCATTCAACATCCTTTGTAGGTCCTGCAGCGTCTCTGCCATAATGACGATGTCATCTGCGAATCGTAAGTGAGAGATGTACCTGCCGTTGATGTTAATGCCACGATCTTTCCAGTCCAGCGTCTTAAACATATCCTCCAAGGCGTTAGTGAACAGTTTCGGGGATATGACGTCCCCCTCTCTCACTCCTCGACGCAGGTGGACATGTTTAGTTCGCTGGTTCTGTACTTGTACAGTCATCGTTGCGGCATTATATAGACCTCTCATCACTTCGATATATCGCCAGTCGACTTGGCAACGCTGCAAGGACTCGAGAACAGACCAGGTTTCGATTGAGTCAAAGGCCTTCTCATAGTCCACAAATGCTAAGCACAGGGGCCGATTATACTCTTCGGTCTTCTGTACAATCTGCCGCACCGTGTGGATGTGGTCTATGGTGCCGTAACCGCTTCGAAACCCGGCCTGTTCCGGAGGTTGAAACTCGTCGAGTCTTCGCGCAAGACGGTTCGTGATGACCCTTGAAAACAGCTTGTAGACATGGCTCAGAAGCGAAATCGGGCGATAGTTTTTCAATAGGGTTTTGTCTCCTTTTTTGAAAAACAAAACCACCATGCTTCTGTTCCATGCCTGTGGAGTTCTCCCGGTAAAAAGAACGGAATTAAATAGCTGCTGAAGCTGTTGAACTGCTGGAGCTCCTCCGGCTTTTAAAAGCTCCGTTGTGATTCCGTCTTCTCCTGGGGCTTTTCCATTTTTGAGTTGTTTAAGGGCCAGCCGATTTCGTCTCGGCTAATTTCGGGCAGATCTTCTGTGAAGTGGCGGGTTAAGGTGGCTCTAGAATCCTCAGTATCGGGTTCGGGCCTTGAAGCATGCGATGCGTAGAGCTTGCCGTAGAAGTCTTCAACTTCCGACAGAATCTTTGGCTTGGATGCGACGACGTTCCCGGTTGACGTTGTCAGCTTTGTGAGGTGGCTTCTACCCAGAGGCTGGACGAACACTTTCGACCCCCGATTCTGCTCAATTGATTCTTTAATCAAGAGCGTGTTAGAGGATCGGAGGTCACGTCGTACCAGCTTCTTTATGGATTTGTTGCGCGCCAGGTTAGTTGACAAAGCTGACAAAGGGTCTGTTCGTCTCTCTTCCATTAGCCGAAGTGTTTCTGCCGAGAGTTTGGACTTTTTGCCCGTACGCTTGCTCTCGCAAAACTTCGTCCCTTCATCCCTGAGGATTTCCACCACTTCTTCGAGTTTCTGGTCTACGTCATCTGTGGTTTCCAAGGTAGCGAATCGATTTTCCAATTTTAATTGGAATGTTTCGGACCCAACAGCGGTTTGGAGTAGGTTCGGACGGAGCGTAGACTTCATCAATCGGAATCTCTCGGCTTTAAAGTCGATATCCTGAGTGCCTCGTACAAGTCGATGATCACTTCCAGTATTAAACCTAGTGATCACTGAGACGTCTCTGAATATGCGCCGTTTGTCCGTAATGATGAAGTCAATCTCGTTTTTAGTCACAAAGTCGGGGCTTTGCCACGTCCATTTCCTTTGGGGCTGTTTCTTGAAGAACGAGTTCATCAAGAAAAGCCCCTCTCTCTCGAGGAAATTGACGAGCATTTGTCCCCTGTGATTCCTACTCCCAAATCCGTGGGGTCCTATAGACGATTCGCCGCAAGTTTGTACTCCCACTTTGGCGTTAAAGTCTCCCATGACAACGTTGTAGTGAGCCTTGGAGGTGGTGTGTAAAGCTCTGGAGATATCTTCATACATGCTCTCCACCTCGTCATCCAAGTGTGTCGAGGTCGGTGCGTAGACCTGGATAACCTTGAGGCTGTACCTCTTGGTTAACTTAATTATGAGGTACGCTACCCTGGTCGACACACTGGAGATTTCTACAACGTTGTCACTGAGAACCTTGTTGACCAGAAACCCGACGCCGCCTTGGGATGGCTGATCTCCTTCTCTGTAGTACATAAGATGGCCCGATTCTAAGGTTATGGTGTCCTCTCCCTGTCTTCGGACTTCACATAACCCCAGAATGTGCCATCTTATGTGTTTCAGCTCCTCCTCTAGCTGCGCCAGATGATCGTCCAGCCGAATCGTGCGTCCATTGTACGTTGCGAGGGTCAGTTTGTTCTGGCGGCCTACCGTAACCCGGGGATTCTTAGCACCCCCTGCCCTGCCGTTACCGTGACCGCCGCCGTGGTCAGGAATAGCAGGGCGGCCGGGAACTGGGGGCCGCGGCTTATTATGACTTTCCATTTCATGCATGCATCCCTTGGGAGGGATATGCCCTAATCGCCATGCTGGGCAGGCGTGTTGGCGATCGCAGGACGTAGCTTCTCGCACCGGTGACGCTGCTGCCCGTCACCGGCCTGTAGAATTTGGCTACGCCATAGATATGAAATGGTTATACCGCCATTTGTCGGTCGCCAGAGCCCCGTCTGTTGGTCAGCAGGATGCACCACGGGCAGGTGAGGTTGGCTGGGAGCACCGAGGTCGTATTTGTGCTCCCTTACATCCCTACATATTTAAATAATCTCATGTACATAAATAAAAAAAAATATTAAAAAAGTAAAAATAAGAGTAAAACTACAAAAAAATTTAAATAGTGTAAATATTATGATCAAACAAAATTATGTACATAAAATCAAATGAACTTTTAAATACGCCTACTCCGTAGTATAAAGGTTTTTTATTCAATCTTTACTAAGTTGTAGCCAGTCCTAAGCCTGGATAAAGTATGAAGGAAAGTACAATATAAATAAAATAACATATAATATACATACTCGATTATCTTAACAAATCAGATAACCATCATTCTGTCTCAAACTTCAGTTAAACTAAGAATCAGGTCCGATAATGGCTAAGTGCTTGCATTATCAATTAAACAAATGCATAATCTAAATAAAATTATCATACTCGTATATGTATAATGTCATATTTATACAGTAAAAGCTCCTTATTCGCGCTTCCTTTATGCGCATTTTCACTATTCGCGGATTAAAAAAATGTGACCCAATTCCTATATTCGCGGCTAAAGATTTCTTTATTCGCGGATCTAATCGGTACATAGTACATACATGATACATATTAATAAAAATAATTCCAATATGTAACCAACCATCAAAGGATATATGGTTGCCAACCAAAGATCCTTTGTAAACGCGCCGATAAATGGACTTATTAAAAAGTACAATAGACCTTATTACAACTATGTAGTAAGTATGTTATTTATTAAATTATATCGCCGCTGTATTGGTTCGGCCTTTCACATAAATCGCCTTCGCCACGGTCGGTGTTTTTGAGAATGTAAGCAAACAGAATTTAAGCAACCTTATTACTCAATGCATAAAGTATATTTTTAAAAGCTGCCACGTATAAGATGTTCCGTTCTTTGGTAAAAGCCGCTTTGCGTGTTTTATTGTTTCATCTTTCCATTGGTTAAAAAAAAAAATTATGATCGAGGAATCGTCACCTAGGAACGTATCCCCTATGATCCCATATAAAGTTTCCATATTTCATTCCATTCCACATTCACGGTTTCTGTATTCGCGGCATATTTACGGAACATGTATATAAAATAGAGCGAATAAAGAGCTTTTACTGTATGTTAAATTAAATTCAATAATAAAAATTCGGCCAAGTGCGATTTAGACTCGCGCACCGGGGCTTCCGTGCAAACTTTTCAAACTAGGTTAAAAGACAAACGTTACTTTGCAGTTCAAGCCTAGCCGTAGACAGTTAATAAACCAACCACAAATAATAAATTACCGACTATTATATTATACTCACAAGTAGTAAGTAAGTAGCAATAGTGAGTATAATAGTTAGTAATTTATAATCATGATTCAAACTCGCGTCTCGCGATAACTATAAAATACAAATAATAAGTTTGTTATCGTAAATTCCGCTCTTTTGTTTTTGCCTCATGTTTATTTCGTGATTCCAGGTAAAAGGTTAACCGGTATAAGTAGGTACCCTATAGGGTATTTTAATTAATAGGCACCCTAAAAACATACCCATCCAATTGCTCCAATAATACCCATAAAAAAATATTACAACAGGAACAAACCACGGAATAGGGAAATACCTCGTCAAGCCAAAAACCAATCGGTACTTGTACACCTACACACGATCGCGTTATTTTAAAAACAGATTTTGTCAAATTTCAAATACCGACCGCAATGCCGCAATAACCAGTTATTCAGAATACCATGTTTCGGAAACCGGTATTGGTGTGAATACCTACAACTGGTTTCGGTATTGTAAAATGGCGTACCGACCCACCGCTAATTTTGCCCAAAGAATCACAACAGTCAAGCACACACGTCACATACGGCACTCCATACTTATAGAAACGCTTCGCAAGAGTGGATTTTGGATTCTGGAGCGTCATTTCATATGACAAACAGAAAAGATTGGCTTAAAAACTATGTTGATTTAAAAGAACCAATTCAAATATCCTGCGCGAATGGGAATAGGGTTGAAGGTGAAGGCCGAGGTGATGTCAGTTCAGATGAGTTGAACGTAAGTGTGAATGGAGCTGTTTTTGTGCCTAAGTTAGCTACGAATCTATTGAGTGTAAGTACATTAGTGAATCGTAACTTTATGGTAGTATTTTCGAAAAGAGGTTGTGAGTTGTACAAAGCAGAAGAATGTCAAGTGAATGGTAAGGTAGAGTTGGTATGTAAGGAAGAGAAAGGTCTATACTATATATACTATATCTATACAGTGAAGCCCGCATCTAATCCTTACATGTTTTCAGCTTTAAAAACCAACGCTGATGATGAAGTCCAACTATGGCACCGCTGACTTGGACATTTAGGACTTGTCAACATGAAAGTACTACGTGATAAACTGGCTAGAGGCATATGTTTCAATGATCCTAATTCAGTGCAGTGTGAGGCGTGCTTAAAAGGTAAGCAAACTACATTACCTTTTCCGAAACAACAGAGTACGCGTGCTACAGACCTCCTTGAACTAGTACATAGCGACGTCTGTGGCCCAATGGAGACTACTTCATTTACGGGGTACAAATATTTTTTGACATTTATTGACGACAAATCAAGAAAAACTTTTGTATATTTTTTGCGGAACAAAAGTGAAGTTTTCTCAAAGTTGGTAGAGTTTAAAACACTTGTTGAAAACCAGACCGGGAAGAAATTAAAGGCGATTCGGACGGACAACGCAATCGACTACGTCAATAAACGTGTCAAAGATTTTTTGTGCGATAATGGAATTGTTCACCAGTTAACCGTTGAATACACACCACAACAGAATGGAGTGAGTGAGAGAGCGAATCGGTCAATTGTGGAACGGGCCAGAAGTATGCTTGAAGAAGCGAAACTTAGCAAGAAGTATTGGGCGGAAGCAGTCAATACTTCGGTTTATCTTAAAAACAGATGTCCTACACGTGCTGTAAAGGGGATGACGCCTGAAGAAGCATGGTCTAACAGAAAAGTTGACCTGAGTCATTTAAAGGTTTTTGGTTGCCGGGCATTTATGCATGTTCCCAAACAGAAACGGAAGAAGTTTGATTCAAAGACAAAAGAACTATTGTTTGTCGGCTACTGCGAAACAACAAAAGGTTTTAGACTTATTGATCCTGTGACGCATAGTTTGCACAAAGCAAGGGATGTAGTTTTCTTTGAGAATCAAATCAGGGTTCATGAATACAACACTGATGACATTATGGAAGTGATACCATCAGATAACTTGGAAAGACCTATAATGATACAAGAAGTTACTGACGAGGCTCATCTAGTTGAACCAAATGATGTAAGAAGAGAAAATGATGATTTTTTCGACTGCGAAGATGTTTGTGAAAACACAGTGGAAGGTGCTGAGTCTGAAATTTTAGATAGTGTAGACACTGTACCTAGTGCACCGCAAGGAGTAGAGGTTCCTGAATGTGAAGCGCAAAACAATAATGGTTCTGCAACCACATTGGAAAACACTCCTGATGATATTCCAGAAAGAAGATATCCTCTTAGAGAAAGGAACCCTAAAAAATTTGACGACTACGTTCTGTATTATGCTGAAGAAGATATAATGGAAGAACCTTTAACTGTTGAAGAAGCTTTATCAGGAGAAGATAAAGATAAATGGCAAAAAGCTATTCAGGAAGAGCTCAATGCAATGAAGAAAAACCAAACATGGGAGTTAGTGAAAAATCCCATGGCTACTTCGTGGATTCTAAATGGATATTTAGAATCAAAAAGGAACCGGGGAAAATAAGGCATAAAGCAAGACTTGTAGCCAGAGGTATTACGCAAATAAAAGGGTTAAATTACGATGAAACTTTTGCACCTGTAGTTCGACATAGTACATTGAGACTACTCTTAGCTCTAGCAGTGGAGAATCATCTTAAAGTAGATCAGATGGATGTCGTTACTGCATTCTTGAACGGAGACCTAAAAGAAAAGGTTTATATGAAACAACCTAAAGTGTTTGAGGAAAAAGGAAAAGAAGGACATGTCTGTCTTCTGAAGAAGGCTCTCTACGGTCTAAAACAAGCCCCCAGAGCTTGGTATGAGAAACTTAACAAAGTTTTGGTGGACATTGATTTCAAACGTTGTGAAACTGAACCATGTGTTTACACAAGAAAGAGACATAACTCTATAATGTTTATAGCAGTTTATGTAGACGATATTCTGATTTTTTGGAATAATGAGAAGGAGAGAATATCAGTTAAAAGAGAACTTAAAACCAAGTTTGAGATGAAAGACCTAGGTGAAGCAGATGTTTTTCTAGGCATGAAAATTAAACAACAGGAAAACTGTATAAGACTCAACCAAGCTGAGTATATTGAAAAGATTTTGAAGAACTTTGGAATGAGCGACTGCAAGAGTGTAAAGACTCCTGTTGAAAGTGGGATAAAACTTGTGAAACCACTAGATGAAAAATACATACCACCAAGTGAACTGCCATACCGAGAGCTAATTGGTTCAGTTATGTATTTAGCTGTCTGTTCGAGACCTGATTTGTCATATGCAGTCAGCTATTTAAGTCAGTTTAACTGTTGTTACGATCAAACACATTGGGCAGCTGCAAAACGATTACTGAGATACCTAAAAGGAACTAAAGAGCTCGAGCTAGTATTCAGAAAGACAGGTAATAAGCTGGTTGGTTATGTGGATGCAGATCACGCAGGCGATGTGTGTGATAGAAAATCATATACGAGATTTGTATTTACACTTGGAGGCTGTCCGATAGCGTGGGAAAGTCGTAAGCAAACGACAATAGCACTCTCAAGTGCTGAAGCGGAGTATGTAGCTCTTTCAGAAGGACGCAGAGAGTCAGCATTTTTAACTGCTCTTCTAGCAGAGTTGACTGGGATTCATGAGGTTGTAGATTTATTTAGCGATAGTCAATCTGCGATTCAAATTGCTGAGAATCCTATGTATGCATCATCGGAGAACAAAACATATTGATGTGAGGCATCACTATATTAGGGAAATGGTGCGAATGGGCAAAGTTAGGCTAAGCTATTTGCCTACGAATGAGATGCCTGCAGATGTATTAACGAAAGGGCTTAGCAGAGAGAGACATAACAGATGTATGAAAGGAATGCATGTTTGATGAGTTGAATTGGCTCTCATTTAAGGAGGCGTGTTGGAGAAGATTAAATAAGACCTATCAAGTCAGTAGTAAACTCTTTTCTGTTTGTTTTATTGTATTCCGATTTTAAAACATATTCTGTGTGAATTGTGATGTCTGTCGTGTGTCACTTAACTTCATATAGAAAAACTACTAAGCTGTATATTTTTCTATTAAATTGTTTTATCATCTTTATTCTCATATTTTATTGGTTATTATTCACCGGACCTCATAACCCAACATATTTCTATACAACTTTTCATCCCTCCTTTTAACCCCTTACAACCCTCTTTTCGCATTAAAAAGTAGCCTATGTCTTTTCTCAGGCTCTAGACTATCTGTGTACCAAATTCATTTACATCGGTTCAGTAGTTTTGGCGTGAAAGCCGGACAGACAGACAGACAGTTACTTTCGCATAGTAAGGACAAATTAATCCCAGAGATGGCGCTAGCGTAGATTTTAATAGCTCTTCTTTAAATATTGCCAAAATGTGTGAGATCCTGCATCGCGCAAACGATATTTTCCGCGATATTGAAACTGATACACTTGCTTCGTTATTAAACATCTCAAAAGTTGAACTCGTTTAAAAACGTTTTCTCTTTATAATATTAGTCTGGATTACCGTGTCAATACTAATCATGCTTATTAACTACAACGCCATCTAACGAATATATAACGAACGTCTAACACCAACTAAGTGAATGTTAACACAAATTTGTTAAGGTAATTACTATTATTTATTAATAAGGTAAGCAATCGTTCATAGATGGCGCTATAGTAAAAAACACGTTTTTTGTATGGGGAACCACTTTAATTTTTAACTTTGTTCTGTTTTTAGTATGTTGTTGTTATAGCGGCAACAGAAATACATCATCTGTGAAAATTTCAACCCTCTAACTATCACGGTTCATGAGATACAGCCTGGTGACAGACGAACAGACAGACAGACGGACAGCAGAGTCTCAGTAATTGTAATAAAAACAATTTTGTTTATAAAAAAATATAAACGTTACTGGTTGTAACATGAAGGTTATAGAGTATAAAACGCTAAAAATTAATGTTAGGTAGACAGTATTTATGAATCCCACAAAAACATTTCATGTTAAATGTTGCCAAGACGAGACCATATAGCTCGCACTGTCAAAAAGTAATCAGATCCCGTGTAGAGCCAAGTTTCTAACCCTACATGCCCAGACCTAAATCGATAAGCCCTAATTTCACACTCAAGTTACGGGGAAATTCTACAGCCATAGCTCGTACTGCGTTGTTCGTAGCGCGTAGCAGAGTTTTTACGCTATAATCTCGTAGGCGTGCAAACCTTGGACGTAACTGGCGAGATGGCCGCAGATACGAAGACGAATAGCAAAAAGTCCGTGCGGCCATCTCGCCAGTTACGTCCAAGGTTTGCACGCCTACGAGATTATAGCGTAAAAACTCTGCTACGCGCTACGAACAACGCAGTACGAGCTATGGCTGTAGAATTTCCCCGTAACTTGAGTGTGAAATTAGGGCTTATCGATTTAGGTCTGGGCATGTAGGGTTAGAAACTTGGCTCTACACGGGATCTGATTACTTTTTGACAGTGCGAGCTATATGGTCTCGTCTTGGCAACATTTAACATGAAATGTTTTTGTGGGATTTCATTTCTTTTTGTAGGTTGCTTATGATAGAAAGATAAAATGAGCGACAAATACAAGTATTTTTTTGTCGCTCATTTTTTCTTTCTTTTTTTGGGGTATATTTCTTGTGCATCTGAGATGCCTTTTTTTATAGCCCATTCTCTATCTTTGCCTTTATTTTTCGTTGGCTTACTATTTACAATATGCGATAGTTCAGGGTGATACTTGGATCTTAGACGATTATATTCGACTATCGCAGTCTGTTGTGCCTTAATACTACTGAAGTCTATATTTATAAGGTGAACACCTTGTAAACTAGTCACTCTAGAGAGAGCTACATAAGCCTGCCCACAAGAGAATGTGGATGACCCGATATCAATGAGAGCATTATTTAAACTTAGCCCTTGACTTTTATGAATCGTGATAGCATACGCGACACATATTGGGAACTGTTCTCGGTGAACGAATGCTCTATTGATAATTTCAAATTTAGATTTTACAGGTGCTAGTTCGTGTCTTAAACCGTTATTAAAAATTATAATAACTCTTCTTGCTTTATTTTTGTCGTTTAAATCCCATTCTACTTTATCAACAATTCCTATAGCACCATTTACAAGACCCAAAGAAACATCTATATTTCGTTTCAACATTACTTTCACTCCTTTTTTAATAACTATAGTTTTTTCTAAACCTGCTGTCATAGAAGCATCTTCCTCATACTTTTCTATGGACTCGCGAGCCCTTTTCACAAGATATCTCGGACAATCGACACTATCTGTGGCTTTAAGTGTAATTTCCGGATTAGGATTAGCTTGCAGCATGGCATCATTTAGTTGCTGAGCCATATTTCTAGTTGGCAACAAACAAACTGTATCTGCAGGAAGGTGACTAAGAAATTCAGCTATTTCGTGTAATCTACCTTCGTTAGAACCTGATTTTAGTGTAATTAAACGTTGTGATAATATGCGGCGGTCTTCTTCTGTTGTGATTCCTATTCTAATTCTTAGAAGCATTTCAACGAACTTCATATCATTTAACTGCCGCATGTTCTGTGTTAACTCCTGATATTTAAAAAGTTCTTCCCACAGATTCGGAAAATTAAGAGCACCTATTAGCTTTGTTATTTCTCGAGGTGACAGTTTTACAAAAGGCGAATTTTCCCTCACAGGTGGAAGCTGTAAAAGATCTCCAAGTACCACAATATGTCGTTTTCCAAACCACCCGTTTTCTTCATCTATTGTATTAAATATTTCTGCCAGACGCATATGTATGTAAGCCAAAGTTATATTTGATATCATAGATACTTCATCGATGATAAATAAAACAACGTCTTTCAAATCCGACCGTAGAACTTGGAGAACCTCGTCAGAGAGTGGCCTGTATTTGGGTGTTTGTTTGTGTTCTACGGGCAATTGCAATAGCCTATGAATCGTCAATCCGTTAACATTAAAGGCTGCGATACCCGTTGGTGCAGCTACAGCTACTTTTTTATTTAAATGTTTTTGTACCCACACCTTAAGAATTTTGATAATAAAACTTTTACCTGTCCCACCGGTGCCACTTATAAAACAACGAAGAATTTCGCTTTCATTAGACATAGTTTCCGTCACCATATCGAACACACTCTTTTGATCTTTATTAAGTTTACTTATCAATTCATCTAAATTATTTTCATCTCTATCATTGTTCATATTATTAAAATCATCCATGGCATTAACCGCTTCACGTGCTTCAAAATCTAAGGGATTATCAGGACCTATATCGTCATCTTCATTTTCAATCTCTTCATTTAGTTCGGCTAATTTAGATTCCACTTTTTCGAAACCCTTTTGTAGCTGATTTTGTAATTCAATGCGTAAATTGACATGTCTCAGTTCATTTTTCATATCATCCTTTGCAAAGTTAAAAGCCTCAGTATATGTTTCAAATTCCAATTTCAAATCTTGTAGGTTACGCCATGGTTTAAACAATAAAAGCATCGAAAAATAATATTTTTCGGGCATTTGCTCAACATCATACAAGTAAAAGTTTATAAGATAAGGTCTGTCTCTTTTCTTTAAATAAGTCTTTTCTCCATCTAACGTATAATATTCTGCTTGTTTAGAAACCGGGCGTGTTTTCACGACATCATAGGATTTAGAAAAATTATACAAGTTAACATTTTCTAACTCTACTGGTCTAGCTGGATATTTATCGTCTATCCACGATTCGTAATAAATGTTTGTGGAATCGGGGTTCAGCATGGTCATTTCTGTTTTAGACTTGACTCTTCGATTACGGTTTATGTTCACATCTAGCCACCTAATTGTCGTTTGGGGATCAGTGGCATACAATGGGATACCCAATAACGTGTCACTGGCCTCTAATGCACCGCACTCGCGGTTTGACAACATTCTTAGCCCGATGTTAAATAATCGACTTCTTAAGCTTTTTGTAGAGTTTATGTCATCGAAATCAACGAGCGCATGTGTCTTTTCGGATTTTGTCGTATATTTAGTGACGTAGTAGTTCAGTATAGCAGTTTTTTCACCTACATATTGGATATCAATATTGCCGTTCCATGCGAGTAATACAGCTGGATTATAATCATTTATCATCTCAGATTCCTTCTTGCGTACAAGATTATATAAGCGTTTGTTTGGACAAAGAGCTTTTCTGGCCGCGACTGATTCAGCTGTATCTCTAATAGTAAGAGTATCACTAACGGGTCGTGGGAAACCAAATCGACACACTGATATAAATCCTTTCTTAGTTTTCTTTCGTCTCATACAATATTTATTATGCTTGTGAGTTTGGTATCCCACGACTCGTTGATGAAGAGTTGGTGCAAGATTTTTTTTAGGTACTTCACATGTAACATACTTAGAAATAAAAGCTGCTACCTCATCAATTGGCGAATCATGAAGAACAGGAGCTCCTTTCACCCATAACATTAAATGAAAATGTTGGGCTCCACGAGACTGATACTCACGCCTCCAAAAGTAATGCTCTATTTCTCCTAGTGGTTTACTGGCGGAAGTGAGAAAATCCAATGTTGCATGAAATTTATTATTAATGAAACGAGAAGTAGATACCGGATCTAGGGCTACTAGTTCACTTGTTGTCTTATTAGCCATCTCACTCGAGTTGACTTCCAGTAAGTATTCTCTTAGGTCGTCCCACAACCACTCCGATGGGCTCATAGTGAGGAACCAAGTGGCTGGTCCATAGTGCTGCGTCATGCAATTCACGTCGTTCCTCGGTTTTTTCCAGTACTGCTCAGTGTTTCTCAATCTAGCAAATATAACAGTCAGATCTCCTTCCAATTCATCATTACTTAACATCTGTAAGTATTGTTCAGCAGTTATTTTTTGTTTTTGGTTAACTGTATTCATTTTATAAAATATTCCCGAATTTAGCTGGCGGACATTCGTGTCGTGCAGTAAATAAAATAAATATTGTTGATCTAATCTAAATCGTGAATGTTTTGACATCAATCTGGCTTTAATATATTCACTTGACGTTAATTTCTGTGGTCGCATATGAAACTGGCCGTATTTTCCATCTGGGTACAAATAAGGAAAACATTTTACATCTAGATCCTTGTCTGTAGAATATATAGGTACTGTATTAACTGTCTTCATTTGATAGAGATCTGAAATTAATGCGTTGCTTCTTTTTTCATATAATGGATATATGGTATATTGCTCGTAATCTATTAAATTTCTATCTTCCGTTATCTGTGTCAAAAGTGTATCTAAATTATTTATATTATTTTCATCCTGATTGTTATTACTTGTTTCGATTAAATGTTGTAAGTTATCATTAATTGTTTGAAGTAAATGATTAGGGACATTCGGTAATTTTATTTCAGAGTAAAGTGGGTTTACTTGTTTCAGGTAACAGAGTGCGGCATAGACTTTATTGATGTCAACTATATCTTCCCAAATAATTTTAGACTTTGTTGGTCGTCCTCGTACCATTATGTAAAGATCTTGGTTTATGTTTAAAGGATCTTCTGGTTTTGGCAATTTATTCAATGTTTCTTCTAAAGGCAAAGGTAGATGAAAAGTTCTGCCTTTACATTTTTTCACCATTTCTCGGTTTGGCAAAGATTTGTTGGCTACTGGATTCATCGATACAACCACTTGGAAAGCTTTTGCTCGCTGTATTAACAGCTTTTCGTAATCATTTAACTGGCTTATCTCTGATGAAATTGTACCGACAAACAAATCATTAAGAACACATGTAGCTGGAGTTTGATTAGCACGAACCTTTGTAAGACATGTATGGCATATATGTGAGCTATGGTCTATGTTTTTAGAACTATAATATTCAATAAGCTGTATCCAAACATGTGTAGAAATAGGCTTTCGTAAACGATTTAGATTAGAAATATCCTTTGAACAGTAAAGTTTATTACAAGACATACATTCTAATTTAGGTGTATCTAAGCTTTTTTTAGAAAGTAATTTAAATCCATCTTTAAACTCTTTGATAATGGAATCTTCTATAATTTCTTGATGTTCCAAACTTTCAACAGCTACACTCCCAGGTACGTGATTTTCGCCTAATTCTTTTATTTTATCCACGTTCACAGTTTTTAATGCACTATCAATTTCTTTTAACGTATCGCAATCACTTTGTAACTGATACATTTCTCTGATCAAGGTTCTTAGTCGTGGAGAATGAGACTTTACATTGTTAATGTATGAAATATTAGCCTTGAGACGATTATTCAAATATAGCGGATACATCTCTGCTGGTGACTTACAGTTAAATTCTCCAAATATATTTTTTAGTTTCAAAAGTAACTGTTCATCCAATACACATATGGCGTCATTACAACTCCAGACTAAACTTTTGCCATCCTTTTCTGTTTTTTCAAAGACAGCTTTGCCTGTCTCATCAATAGCGATTGCCTTCTGATCATCAGTGTAAACTTTATATGCGTACTCTCCATAAAATGGCTCTTGATTATTCCGATGCTCAAGTTTTCCCAGAAACATTGCAAGTTTTTCATAAACAGTTACATCCGGACATTCTCTTAACTTTTCTAAAGCTGACACACATATATTCTTAATTTTTTCAGCCGTTTTTAAAAGACTACCTAATGTTTGTTGTCTATTGTAAAGAGACCATTTCACAAGTCTTTCTGCTTCCAGTCTATCGTTTATTTTAGAACTTAAACTTTTTATTATTTGCTCAACATTTTTTACCTTAAACTGTAATTTTTCGTTTAATCTTTTTCGACTAGCTGCTTCGCGATTAACATCTAGATGAGAGGCTGAGTATTTGGCAACCGCCTTACGGTTGACCTCTGGATGTGAAGCCGAGTAGCGTGCAACCGCCTCTCGGTTGACCTCCGGATGTGAAGCCGAGTATCGCGCAACGGATTCGCGATGTTGTTCAGCATGCGATAGAGTATAATTTAAAATTGTATTTTTCCGTTCTTCAGGATGATTTTTACGGTATTTGGCTGCGGCTTGTCGAAATTGCGCATTTCGTGTTAATTCAGAAGTTTTTGGTCTTCCACGTTTATTTTTTTTAGGTCTCCCTGCTTTTTTCGAAGCGGAAACTACGTCGTTTTCAGTATTCACATGTGTGTCGTTAAAAGAACTAACAGTATTATTATTTGATGTTTGAGAAACAAGCATCGGAACCAGGACGTCATAGTGACCACTTATAGAACTTCCACTGAATTGCAACCGTTTCACAGGTCCACCGATACGAGAAAAACTTCCTCTTAAAATATTATCTTGATAGACTTCAAAGGTGAATGGATAAATAGCTGCCGCTGCCATGAGTTCGGAGGTACCACCATAAGTAGCGCTATTCAACATATCCCGTGAATACGAATCGGAATCATGATAGGTGTCCCCATTGCCGGTACAAGTATACACTTGTAGTTCGTCCCAGTGGTCTACAACATATCGCACAATAGCAGTCCTGACTTGCAACGCCATCTCAACGTCTATTCGTTCATGCATTAAATATGTCAAGGAATGGAAGAGGCAGGAACCGTCTCCCGGCATATTAACCACACGATGGCGGCGGGGTCCCAGCTCCACTTCATGTAAAACTTTTACACTATCCATGTTCAGTATCTAAGTAACGAAATACCTATACCCTAGCTTAACCTAGTAACAAGGCTATGTAATGCCAAACTGTAAACTAAACCTCTCAATTAAATCTTAAAGTAAATTATACCTACCTACTGGACAAGTGTCAATGAAATGAGCGGTATAGGTACCTGTAGATAAGCCTATTAAACCTAGTTCTAAAATACCTACACAAAATTATTTTTAACACTAGATTAACAACTATCAATATCGTAATTTTCTACCTACTATACAATATTCAAACCGTACGTAATCCTAAACTACTTAAGTTAAACCTATTAACAATGAAAATTAAACAATGACCTACGTATCAAATTATTCTCACTAAGTCGTACCTACATAAACAACTATAAACATATTATACCTACTAACCTATACTACTTAATTGCAAATACCTACTTATTCAATCTTTGAATTTCTTCATTAAATTTGTGAGAAAATTGCAAACGTAATGCTAATACTTTTTATCAATGAAAATTAAAACACTAGTATCTAAACCTTTACCTACTAAACTACTAACAATTAAATATTAGGCAAATGGTTTTTTTCTCCGCGATAGCAAACTTTTAAATCACCGAAATATTCCGAAAATTTTTCATTCAACGAGACAACCGTCAACGACGTCTGCCCTCGCGCGTCTGCCCGCGCTCGGGTGCCGCGCTCGCTGACGGGCCGATTATTTTTAGCTACTGCGCGGGGACGAGGGGGCAGGCGGCGGGCGTTGGCGCATACTATACTTACGATGCTTATGTTCAAAAGTATAGGTTGATTAATAAACACTTACCGAAGTGAAGTGTAGTATAATATTATTCATATCTAAGTACTTATGGGTAGGATAATGTTTTGATTTGATGAAAAGTTTGTGTTCTATGTACTTGTGTATAATTTTCAGATCTCAAGCAGGAAATAGGGAATTAAGTTTCCCTATTTCAGATTTTTACCCCTCCGCGGCCGCATTCAGACCTCTAGCGTCAAAAGTTGCGGAAGTCTCGAACAAACTTTCACCCCCTAGTTTAAGGGGTTGGGGGGTAAAAGTTCCAAGTTTTAGGATTTTTTTGTTGTTTGGGTACTAATACTAGCTTACATACCAAATTTCAGTTTTCTAGGACTTCAGGAAGTACCTTAAGAATTTTGTTGATCATCAGTGAGTGAGTGACGAAATCGGGGTATTTTAGATATCAATAAAATCTAAAGTATAAGAGCTATGCAATTGAAACTTTAGAGGTTTATTAAGTCTACCACTGACATTATATCCTGAAAATTTTGTTTATCTGGTATAACCCAAACTCAAGTTATGAAGGTTCAAAAATACGACGAAGCGCTTCGAGAAAAGGTAGGTAGTGCCCTTGCGCTTGCGCTTCGCTTGGCTCGTCTTGGCGGGGGCACTACCGTGCCCCCAGATATCGAGCGCCCTTGTTCTACCAAGATCTAAAACGTACCAGGATAAATCAGCGGTGTCATTGAGACTTTTAATCTCGGACTGGGGGACAGGCAATTGATAACACTGTTTTGGGAATGTATGACAAATTTTAATACTTCAAAAAGTCCCTTACCTCCAAAGTGAGTTACATATACTTAGTTAAAGCCGGAATACTATGTCTAAACATTTGATTATAAATACCATTCGGTATTCGTTACTTTTTAGGTTAATTTATTTTACATATTACTACTGAAATTTGGTTAATTCTTACTATAATCTTTCGTTCTAATGTCTTTCTTGCATCTTGCTAATATGAAATTAAAGTTTTAAGGGTAATAAAAAGAGTTATAATGAAATTTGCTTAGCTGCAGCGTCCGGGGGCGTCTGAGCACTACACTCTAAACAGACGGCATTCATCGTCGCACCAACAGCTCAAAACTACGACGACATCCAAACGTTGTGCGTCGAACAAACATCTCAAAATAACGACGTCTTCCGGCGTCGTACAAACAGTTGACGACACCCATCGTCGCACAAACAGTAGACGACAGTCGCCCAAACAGCGCCAAAGGCTGTAACCAAAAATCCGATTGTAATTTGTCGCCATGAAGGATGACGCGAAACATTTTAGGTTATCAAAAATTGACTCACCGCAAAATCACGACGTTATCATATGGCACTACGCCATAAGCACGCCGAGTATCATCGCAAAGGCGATTTGGAATACGGATTCACTTAATTGATTCCGATTTATAAAATTTTCTAAAAATGAGCCCTTTGTATGCCTAGGGGCAAGAAAAAGTGACGTCCCCGATCGAGAATTGACAGATGTCAAAGTCATTTTTTTTTTTAAAGATTGTCTATAGGATATTGAATGATCCACAGACCAAGTAATAACTCGATTATTTAAAATCGACTAAAAATGGCTAAATACGAAAATGTTCTAAATTATTTAAAACCAAAAGGTAATTTTGTCAGTCTTAGAAGCTGAAATGTGCTTCCAAACGAAAAATATGTAACGAGTCGAAATACCTCGTTACAGTACATACCTTCCCAAAAAAAAATAAAAGAATGAAACTTCTTTTATTTTTGAGAAGAACTCCCAAAAAATTCCTAACAAAAACTTATTCAAAAAAAATTAATAAACAGAAAATATTCCACCACCAAAATATGAAATTTATTCAAACTAAAAGAAGACACTAATAAAGCATAACGTTAAATCAGTTAAGCTTCTAGCCACTGACTAAGTTGCTCTAGAAAAACAAGTTATAAAAACTTTCTAACCAAGTGAAAAACAATGTAAAGGTTTACCAAAACTAATCCATCAATATGACTCAATCCTAAAATCCATCACAAATTAATTATACTCAAGAGTGGATAAGCACCATAGCCTCCATCTACCTATCTGTATTACAAACCAAATAAATATTTCTGAAATATTTAACAAAAGTGTAGATAAGCACCATCGCCTCTATCTTTTATAATCTCAGAACGATTCTAACTAAATTAAAAGGTAATAACAAAGGTTATCCATATTGTAGTACGGTTAAGCATTAGCTGCCGACTTTAGATAATTATTCACTGCAAACGATTCAGTGAACAAGTTTTCAATGAAAAAGTTGAACAACAAGTTCAAATTATTCTCATAAAAATAGAGAACCAAAAATAATAAGTAGTGACCGGCTCAACTCTACCGACTTTCCGAACACTAACAAATTAATAAAAGGGTTTGTCAAAAAGACCAAAAATTGTATATTGTGACCGGCTCAACACCACCGACATTCCGTGCACAATAACAAGTTAACAAAAGTTTGTTGGGAAAACAACAAAGTTGTATTGTGACCGGCTCAACACCACCGACTTTCCGTTCAGAATATCTAAAGTTTCCAACGCTTGAACCAAAAATGTCAATGCGAGAAAAAAAATGAAGAGTAAAAAATTACCCAAAAAGGTTAACTGAGACAAAAGCTCAAAAGAGTCAAATCCGAGAGGCAAATCCGGGTAAAAATTATATAGAGCTCTAAGTGTCAAATCCGAGGCTTAGGTCTACAACAAACACAAACTAAATAATCTAAATAATATATAACATGCTTCACAAAGACTGAAACACATCTATATTAAAAATGTATTTACACTATGTGCAGGCTATTTGAAAAGTGGAAAGCTTTTCATAGCAATCTAAAACAATATTTATACTAGAAAAGTGGAAAACTTCTCAAAGTATCTAAAAGAGTTGAATACTTGAAAAGTGAAAAGCTTTTCAAAATAACCAAAATAATAAAATATACAAAAATATACATAAGATCTTTTGATGCCAAGAAAATTTCTAAAAGAAAATATAATCGTTAGATGTAGTTTCTAAAGTTGGGTAAAAGTTTATAAGTAGGATAAAAGTTCCAAAAATAAGATGAAGGTATCAAAAATAGAATATAAGTTCCAAAAATAGACCTAAGTTAGGTTTAGTATATTTAAAGTTGTATTTCAATAAAGTGTTGGTTTCCTTTCAGATAATCATCTTTCATCTTGAACGTCTTCTTTCATACATCAAATCTCATTCTTCCACAAGCAACGTTCCTCCCAAGCAGAATATCAAAACAAATCTAAATAAAGAGTTAAATCCAAAAATAAAAATTTTAATATTTAATTATATCTTTAACAAGATAACGTCCAGTACTTGTTTTATTAAATTCCTTTAGTACATAAACATTAGGAGAAATTCTCTCTACAATTTCACATTTAATAAACTTAGGTGCTAATTTAGCCGAAAAATATGCAGGTGCATTTGACTGTACAAAACTTCTACGCCAAACTACATCACCGACATCAAAAGAAATGACTTTTCTTCCCCTATTATAATAAAGAGCATTACGCTTATAAGCTTTCAAAAGATAAGCTTGAACTTTAACAAAAACTTCACTAAGTGAATTTAAATAGTGAGCATAAGTATCTCTAGTACCAAGCTCAAGTTGATCTAAGTTATCAAAAGAGTTACTAAAACGGTGCAAAGATGCATCAAAAATAAGTTCTCTACCGAACATCAAAAAGTTAGGAGTGTACTCTGTAGCAAGATTTACACTACTATTTAAAGCTAATTGGACATGAGGCAAAAACCTTGACCAAGTTCGATGATCATTTTTAACAAAACAAGAAATACATGTTTCTATTGTCTTATTATATCTTTCTACTGGATTATTCTGTGGAGTGTATAGTGCATTATAAAATATTTTAGTTATGTTGAAATTTTTTAAGAAATCTACAAAATGTTTAGATATAAATTGGGGTCCGTTGTCGGCCACTAAAATTTTAGGTACACCAAATTTAAGAAATATTTCTTTTTCAAAGATTTTACAAATTACTTTAGAAGTAGCATTTATCATAGGAAATATCCAACAATATTTAGTAAAAACATCTACAATTGAAAGAATGAATCTATGTCCAGAATAAGATTTAGGTAAAATCCCAATAATATCAACGGATAACATTACCATAGGTTGATCAACTTTCTTAGGGTTAACCATCTTACCAGCAGGAGCAGAAGTTGAATGTTTATAAGCTTTACAAATGTCGCAAGAAGAAATATATCTTTGAACGTCTCCGAACATTCCTTTCCAATAATAATGTTGTTTTATTTTATTAAGAGTTTTATGTATTCCAAAGTGTCCAGAATTAATATCATCATGATTAGAACGAATAGTATCTAAAACATGTTCTTTAGGTATAACAATTTTCCAATTTAAACGACTATTAGGGTCAAATTTATTTTTACAGTAACGATATAAAGTCTTATCTTCTACTCGAAGGTTTTTCATTCTAGAAGGGTATTTTTGACAATTTATAAAGACTTTTCTATACCAAGGGTCTTCTATATCTTCATCTGGTGAGACAATATTTATAGCGGAAACTAATATTGAAGTTATATTGATTCTAGATAAAGCGTCAGGAACTTGATGTAAAGATCCTTTTTTATGAACAATATCAAAAGTAAATTGAGAAATACGTGCAGCCCATCGAGCTAAGCGTCCACTAGGGTTATTAAGTTTTAAAAGCCACTTAAGACTAGCATGATCTGTCACAACTGTGAATTTCATTCCTTCGACATAAGGTCTAAAATGTTCAATTGAATCTAAAACTGCCAAAAGTTCACGTTCAGTGGTACTATAATTTCTTTCACATTTATTTAAAGATCTTGAATAATAAGCAATTGGATGTTGTTCATTATTTTCGTCTTCTTGACTCAGAACACTACCAATTCCTACAGAACTAGCATCGCAATGTAAAAAGAAAGGTTTTTCAAAATCAGGACACTGTAAAACAGGTGTAGTTATTAAGGCATTTTTTAAATTAATGAAGGCTTCTTCAGCTTCTTCATTCCAAACAAAAGTATGTTTTATCTTTTTACTTCCGGAAGTTAATTTAGTTAAAGGGGAGGCAATATCAGCGAATTTACAAATGAAACGTCTATAATATGAACATAATCCTAAAAAGCTTCTAAGTTGTTTTACGGACTCTGGTCGTGGAAAGTTTTCTATAATTTCTAATTTAGACGGATCAGTATGTAGGCCTTGACTGTCTACAATATAACCGAGATAACGGAGTCTTTCTTTGCAAAATTCACATTTTTTAAGGTTTACTGTTAAGCCTGAATTTTTAAGTATTTCATGGACTTTTTTAAGGTACTCTATATGATTTTGAAAATTATCATTTACTAAAATCAAATCATCTAAATATTTAAACAGGACATTGTCAAATTCAGGTCCAAAGAGTTTATCAACCAAGCGTTGTAACTCTGCCGGTGCGTTGGTGATTCCAAAAGGCATCCGAACAAAATGGTACAAGTTTTTTCCAGGAACTACAAAAGCAGTCTTTTCACGAGAGGACTCTTCAAGTTTAATTTGCAGAAATGCTTTAGAAAGATCTATGGTAGATATGAATTTAGCCCCACGAAGGCTGTCTAATATCCTAGAAGGTTATGGCAAAGGATAAGAATCTTTAACAGTTATTGAATTTAATCGTCTCGAATCTAAACATAATCTGGTTCCACCATCTTTTTTATCGACGGCTAATACAGGGGAACACCAAGGAGATTTTGAAGGTTCTATAATTCCTTCTTTTAATAAAACTTCCACTTCATCATAAAGTTCTTTTTGTTTAGCAGGACTCAACGGCCAATATCTACTTTTAAAAGGGTCGCCAGTAACGTTAATTTTATGTTCCACAAGGGTGGTAAGGCCTAAACCTTTTTTCTCATAAGAAATATCTTCAAACAAAGCAATGGTTTCATCTAATTGTTGTTTCTCAGAAGGAGTTAAATGAACTGTAGAAGTAACAGCGTTCACTTGAATTTTATTATTGTGAACATATTCAATATTTTTCCACAAGTCTTTAGCTAAGTTAAATTTCAACCAAAAATCAAATCCCAATATAATAGGTGGATCAAAAGAGGGTATTATTAAAAATTCTACAAGTTTACAAACATTGTCAACGGTAACCGGTAATCGCATAGAACCGATAACTTTTCTTGATGAACCGTCAGCAGTACAAGCGGAGGCATCAATAGGTTTAATTTGAAATCCTAGTTTAGAAAAATGCAAGTGTTGGTTATTACCTAAAACACAGCTATTTGAACCACTATCTAGCAATCCAGAAAGTTTCATTATAAATGGTAAATTTTAAAAATGGTCTAGTATCATTTTGTTTAGTAAAAAGTATAGGAGCTGCTTTATGAACAGAAAAAAATGTTTTTAAATAGTCAAGCCATTCTGAAAATTCTCTTTTACACGTATCATCATTAGGTTTATAATTGGATATCGGAGCACCTGAAGTTTTTTTAAAAACTTGGGCCCGATGCCTTACAAGTTTTTTGAATTATTATTATTTTTAATATTGTCAGAATGACAAGTATCACAGTTCTTTGTCAAAACGCCTCGTTTATGACATTTAAAGCACACAGGTCCAAGAATCTCTGTACACTCTTTATAAGTGTGGTCAGTCGACTTACACTTCAAACAAGAAAGTTTGGTTTCAACCGCATGAAAGTTTTGTTTAATTTCCTTTACAGATTTTCGGTTAACTAAAATCTCTAATTGCTTACTAATTCGGATAAACTGTTCAATAGCGTCTATTGATTTTCCAAATAAAAACGGTGTGTAAATAGGTAACATGTTGTGTTTAATTATAGTTATCAAAACATTCTCAAAAGTTGGATTAGCTAATCTGCTAGACATATCTAAAATCTCAGTAATGAAATCAGGAAGTGACTCATTACTCCGTTGTTTGCGAGTTCTCATTTCATACTCCAAATGATAATCAAATTCAGGTTTGTCGAATCTGTTCAACAATTCAGTTTTAAGTGTTGTCCACGAAGAAACCCTAATTCGAATACTACGGAACCATTTCGTTGCTGTTCCAGTGAGCAGATCAGAAAAAGAACCGACTAAAAAGTTTTCATCAAAGTTTTTATACAAAAAATACTCCTCAACCGAAGTGATAAAGTCTCTAACACAAGTTTTCCCATCAAAAGATATCTTACTACGCTTCAAATCAGGAAGTTTATTTGTTGAAGGCAAATGCTTTTTCAATTGTTCATTGAGTTGAACATTCATCGAGTTAAACGAAGGTAAAGGTGTAAAATTATGCAAGCTACTATGACCAAGGTTAGGTAAGAAAGGGTCAACAACCTCTACCTCTGTTGCATTCTGCATAACTAAATTATCCAACGCCGGATTAGAAATAACATCCCTAGAAGTACCAGGTAAATTCTCTTCCAACAAGGGTGGAAATTGAACCTGTTTGTCAGTCATGATGAATAATCAAAAATATTAAAGAAACAAAGACAAACAACCAACTAAAAATTCAAAGTATAGTTAAAACTCATCAAAGTTTATAAGATTTTTTGTTAAAACCGGTTTAAGTTATTATGTTTTAAAGTTTATGTTAATATTTAATAATGTTCAAAAATATTTAAAGAAATTTGAATGTACAAAGAAACATTCAAATTGTGAAGTATGTAAGATGCAAAAAAGATTCACAATTTATCTTAATTTTCAAGATTATTAACAACGGCTAAGGTTATATCTATTTGTGAAAAGTAAAATCAATAAACTGGTTAATAATTATGTTCATAAGCTAGTATTTTCTAATATGAATGTAGTTTAATGCTTCTCAACAGTAAACAAACGTTATAACTTTATATAAGACAAAGTTATATCAATTCAAACAAAAACTTAGCACTTTCAATGTGGTCAAGGTCAGTTCCTTACAAAATGTAAACAACGCATATCTCAAATGTTATTATATAGTAAGTACACACTTAGATTAGTCTATCCAGTATATAAGACATATAAAGAACATTGTATGTTAATTAGTTTTGTTAAAATACAAAAAAAGTTGTAACAATTCTGTTTTCAAAGTACAAAAACTGTAAAAATGCTAAAAATAACAAAAAATTGCACTAAATTGTGACAAGAAAAACAAAAATAAGATGCAAGAAAGATTATATATGTGGAGGTAAATCCGGTCCCTGTTCTCGCGCTAATTGTAATAAAAAAAGTTTGTTTATTAAAAATATATAAACGTTACTGGTTGTAACATGAAGGTTATAGAGTATAAAAAGCTAAAAATTAATGTTAGGTAGACAGTATTTATGAATATCGAGCGCCCTTGTTCTACCAAGATCTAAAACGTACCAGGATAAATCAGCGGTGTCATTGAGACTTTTAATCTCGGACTGGGGGACAGGCAATTGATAACACTGTTTTGGGAATGTATGACAAATTTTAATACTTCAAAAAGTCCCTTACCTCCAAAGTGAGTTACATATACTTAGTTAAAGCCGGAATACTATGTCTAAACATTTGATTATAAATACCATTCGGTTTTCGTTCAAAGTCAAAGTCAAAGCATTTATTCAGTATATGGGCAAATTAAAAATTAGCACTTACACACGTCAAATAACATTAAATAGATCATATTCAACAAAAAATATAGATATAACAGAAACATAACGCTTTGAATTTACAAAAAAAAACAAAGGTATTGAGCCATTCAGCTTTCATCTAGACGTCGAACGTCACACTTAAAACACATGTTTAATTCCCCTTATTAATGTAGGGTTGCCAACCGTACCATTACGTGCACCCGCAACCCAGTGCATGTTTCAGTACTTCAGACAATTTTTATCCAAAAAATTGTGAAATAATGAAACATAATAGATAAATAAAACGCAGACTAATTGCAGTACAAATCATGTTCCGAATGGAACTGATTGTCCGACTATCAGCCGCATAATACCGTCGTAACAGGCAACCCTAGATCTGCAAACAAAAGATGAAAACTGATTGACTGTTGAATCTACTGGTGTTTCGGAAGTACTCCCATCAGAGAAGAAACACCAAGAAACTCTATGGGGCTTGTCACTTATTTTAATTCATTTTTTTTAATTCATATTAAATAAATGTTTAATGTACAATAAGTAATTCTATTATCATACAATTTATATTATATCTTGGAGCTTGGGGCAT